>ONZK01003345.1:38387-65646 GCA_900322385.1 Pharnaceum exiguum
CCATTGAACCAGTGGTTACGCATATCCAAGCAAACAGATACACAGGGCCTCCGTCAACCATATACACAAGAGAGGTTTGCAAGTTTAGACTTTAGAGCAACCAATAATGGGGAAAATGTGCAATGAATAATATAACGTTCAAGAATTTACAGGAGAACACCTAAGGGAAATGAATTCGTCAAACGCACTGTTAAAACGCCCACAGAGCACCAATTGAAGCATATGGGATCCACTATCAAGGATTCATTCACAGGATTTTACATAAAATGCAGGACTACTAGTCTACTACTAATCAGAACAGTTTATCATAATAATTTTAAACTCAAATTTGCAACATCATTGATATAAATGACCACTCGTTTGACAATCAATTGCATCAAAATGTTGGCATTCACCTCAAAAAAGAAAAAGAAAATCATCAAAATGTTGGAACTAATTTCCTTTAGATAAAAATCCATGTACAAGAGACTATTATTGTATAGTACGATGATAGGATCCACTCTTACAGTATTACAACATACCTCCCGAATCAATCATCTTTGCAACTCTTTAAGGAGCTCGAGGGTCCATCCCATGTTGCCAAACATAAACAAGCTCATCCCACCCAGTGCTAGCCAACAACCCCTCAACCAGTACACTCATATCAATTCCAACGGCAAACTCAGTATGATGATCATACCTCCCAACCAAAGCATCCTCCACTCCAAAGTCCCACATACACACTGTCATATCATATGAGCAAGACATGATCATGTTCTGCCTATGCGGGGAACACTTGACCTTCCTCACAGCATATCCATGCCCAGAGAGAACAGCCACTGGAACCCTAAAATTCCTCACATCCCAAACCTTAACTGTCTTGTCCACTGACCCCGTAACTAACATACAGTCATCATATTTGTTCCAATCAAGAGACAGAATCTCATGATCATGGGCAGGGATGATCATAGTTGAAGTAGGCTCTCGGACATCCCACACCCTCACCGTACAATCCCCTGACGCAGAAGCGAAAACATCCGCATGTCTAGGGTTCCAATTTGACGAATAAACACAGTAACTATGCTCCTTGAACGTTCTTATCGACACCGGTCGATCAACTGTCCAAAGCTTAATGGTGTCATCCCATGATGATGAGAGGAACGAGTCTTTCCTAGTTGGGTTCCAATCCACAGAGTGCACCTACAAATAAAAAGATCCAAATAACTTAATTTTTCCAATGTCATATTACTAGCAAGAGTAGCAACAAGCAAGGCCTTGGCTTCTACCATATTGGTAAAACTACTTTTCCTCACTCACAAACTCACAATTGACCCCTAGCTATGTTCCTTTCATGGTTAATAACTATTTACTTTTCCCCTATGTCTTATTAAGCTAACAACTAGCAAGGCCTTGGCTTCTACCACATTGCTATAACAATTTGCCTCGATCATAATTGACACTTAAACTATGTTTCTTTCATGGTTAATAAACTTTTTTCTCTCTTTATAATTCATGGTTAAGAAAATTTTTTCCTCTCTTTATTAGCCATGGTTAAGAAACTATTTGTAATTTAAGTCGATTTCAATTCAGTTCACTTTAGCTCATATTCGTGAGGTTCATATCAAAGTCCACCTCACAACTTAAATTCACAATTCTACTACCAAATTGTCAACTAAATTTTAACTTTCCAATTGAATTTAGCTCCATTTAGTCCTAAACTTATTAACTTGCCACCATGAAATGCACCATTAGCAAATCAAATAAAGTGCAGCCAAAATTAAAGCCTAAAAACATGGCAACCCAATTTCCAAGGTTAACTATTAAAATCTAACATAGCATACTGACAACTAATTCAGGACGGAGAGACTAACAATTAAAACCAATTTAAGACGGAGGGAGTAATAATAATAATAATTTTAAACTATTACTACTCCCTCCGTCACTCTGTCCATAATTAATTGTCCACTTAACAATAATAATTAAAAACAAAAAGCCGCTACCTCGCGAGAGTGTTCGGATAACGAGCGAAGGGGGTTCTGGGCAGGGGGGAGAGAGAGGTCAAATAACTTGAGAGAGCCATCAGCGACAGCAGCAACAAGGAGAGAGTCATGGGACTCAGACCAAGCGACGTCGTAAACGCCATCAGCAGTATCAAACGCGGCGATTTGGGTCACGTGAGAAGGTGGGCCAGGGGAAAGGGAGAGCACGTGGACACGGCCGTTGCCTAAGATGCCGAAGTTTTGGGAAGTTGCTACTGCTATTCTGTCCTCGTAAAATGGGCTGAATTGGACTGAGTATCCGTTGAACGCCGTCTTGAACACTGGCATATTTTTTTTGACTTTTTTTTTGGTTTGATTTGGTGATGGGTTGCTCTCTCTCTCTAGATTGATGGGGTTTTGCCGGTTTTTGGTGGGTGATGATTGGGATTTGGGAAAACGCTGCGGCATCCGTTTAGTAATGTTTGTTAATATATTTGTTTATCTGTATGTAATGTTCTAAGCATTAGACAACTAGCTCTCGTAGCTCAGTTGGTTAGAGCACCCGTTTAGTAAGCGGGAGGTCTTGAGTTCAAATCTCAACGAGAGCAATGATTTTTTTTTACACTATTATATATCCTGTGTTTTTTTTTTCCTTTCCTTTGGGTATTCTTCATGCTTTGTATGGGTGTCTGATGATGGATATTTGCCCTAAATTTTTTTACAAAAAAACTCCGCTGATGTATGTTTTGAGTAGTATAAAACTAAAATGTTTTTTTTTTTGCTTGTAACGAATTTTATCTATGGACTTTTTATAGTGGTCGAATGTGATTCTTTCTTTCACTAACTGTATTATTTGCATAAATAAAATAAACTATACACCATCTCCGCATACTATTTCTACTTTAAAGACTGAAAAAATAATGTGTACATAAGAAATGTGTACAAAGAAACTTTGAAGAATCAAGAATTTTGCATCAGAAAGCTAAGTAAGCATCTGTGACATTTGTTCTTCTATTCTTCTATAAATAAGAAGAAGGTCTGTGCTATCTTCGAATTGCTAAGTGCAGGTACTGGACTATTGGCTAGTCATATTTTCTCCTATATATATAGTCTAAGGTAATGAATAATGATCTTAATTGAGCTTCATCAGTATTAAACAGAATAAATGAGTAAATGACTACGTAATTTTGTAATCAAATTTATATCATTGCAGTACTACTTGCATTGTCCGAATTAAGTTGTAGGTCTAATAATGTTACGTTTGGTATCCATGAATTTTGAGTGCAGCTTAGGATCAAGCACATATGGCTTCAGCTACCGAAGCACCGGTCACTGACAGGCCCGAGCATGCTGTGGCACAGGGCAACATTCAGAGAAGTGCTAGTGCTTTCGTGCCTACCGAGACCATACATCGTCGGGACACACATGACTTCATCGGGCGGTTTCAAAACCCCCCTCCTCCTTTCATTGTTGACAGAGGCCAGTTTATCCACCTCGGCTCCTACGATGTTAACGGCTCCAAGGTTGCTGTTGTGTATACCAGTGAGGGATGTGACTGGATCCTAGCCTGGTTCATACCTGCCGATGGCCAGAACAATCTTAACAAGGTATATACTGTGTTATATATTTGCATAGCAGTACAAGGACTTTTTTAGTTTGCTGCCTATAGCTTACAAATTAAACTTGTAGTTCCGCGTTTTGCTCGAAAATTGAAGAAAGACTTGTCGAAAATCACCGGTTTTGCATATGAAGATAGCGAGTAAAATGAAACGAATTAGAAAATGTATGTAAAATGTGAATTAAACTAACCGCTAACAAGTTGTTTCCTTTGATTTGTAAGGTTTATGTTGAAGTTAGGGCAAAAGAAACAGAGATTAACTGGACTGAAATTGAGCTGAAGTTGAACACAAGTGGCTCCTCAAGCGAGAGTGAAGGGCCTTGTGGAAAGGCGGAAGCCACAATCTCTCAGAATACTTACATTAACACTGTTACTGCACTTTTTGACGATAAAAGTGCCTAAGCTTAGCTTGCTGGATAAACAACCTCTAATTATGTTATGAAATAAGTACAACTGGACGTACAAGCCTTGGAGAGTTAGAGACTTGGAGTGAACATGGATTATATGACTGTATTGAGCTTATATTATACTCTACAATATGTAGTGAATCACAATACGTTTGAAGCTACATCAGTTGGTATATACTATACTCACTTACTCAGTAAGCCAATTTAAGTATGAAACGATGCAAAATAGAGAAGCTCAAAATACACACATTATATAAAAAAAAAATGTGGACATGATTGAACACGTATAGGAATGAATCGAGTCACAAATCAAAGGTTGATACCGTCCATACAATGATACAAGCAGCACAACAAAACAATATTTCGTGTCTTTCTTATTGCCAAAACAAATACTACTATTGATTAGTTTGTCCAAACAATATTTGTATCATTTTCCCCTACTCGTGTTAATTATATAGGACAATCAAAAAGAAAGACAAACTTTCTAGCAAGGTTCAAACAAGTTCGTAAGCCTCAGTTTTCACTTCTACAGTGAGTCAGAACAAAGTTCCCCTGCAAAAATGTACATATAGTTTTTGGTGACAAATTGTTATCGAAATGCCTCCATAGCACAGTGGTAGTGCGTTCCCTTCGTAAGGGAAAGGTCGCGAGTTCGATCCTCGCTGGGGGCTTTCTCTTATTTTTGTGATTACACTTTTCTAAATTTCCTTTTTACATTTCTTTTTAGTTCTTCAATGTGAAGAAGTCCAAGCAGAAAGGAAAGGATAACTTGAGCTCGTCTATCCAAATTACTACTAATAACATCAACTAATAAAAAAAAACAATAAAAGCTCTCCACTTTCCCCTTCTTTCAAAACACTTGTATAATATAAGCTCACTGGCATTTACATTTGCATTATACCAAAGTTTTAAATTTTCATGATTATTGATATTTATCATTCATGGGAGCTCAAAAGAGCGTCCATGCTGGTAAAGGTAAGTTCTTGTTGTACATTTTCTTAGAAAAGATCAGTTCTTTTTATGATTTATCATGTTATATGATGTGGGTTGTTAAAATGACTGATACCCAGATGGCCATTTATTTTTGTTTTTATTTTTGCAGCAAAGATTGATGTCAATGTTGATTTGACTCATAAGTTATGTGCTGCTTTAATGCTCACCCCCTTGAGGTGTGTATACTATAATCTTTTGTTTGAATGTATTTTATGAGAGTCACCAATTGTGAATGCTTGTCAAACATGTAGGAACACTGGAGGTCCACTTTCATTGATTATTGGGAGGTAATGTTTTTTGGCATTTGGTGATAATGGTTCTTTTTTTTTTTGGTTACTCTCTAGTCTCTACATTTGCATTTTGTGTTTTATGGGTAGTGATTTAGGGTCACTCTCGGAAACAACCTCCCTGATGTCTTAAACGGGGGTAATGTTGTGTTTGCGTACATCCTGAACCCTGAGCACCCCCATTGAATAGGGATTACACTCGGTTGTTATTGTTGTTGTTGTTTTGTGGGTAGTGATTGTTGTTTGTGTTAACTGAGGTGTAATGTGAATGAAAGTTTTAAACTTTAGAATTGAAATGGTAATGTGTTTGATGGCAGCCTATGTATCAAGCATCCTAATTTGTTTGGTGGAAGTGAGAAGCTTGATGTATTTTGGGACAAGGGATTGTATGATACTAATATCTCGGTAGCTTACCGGAGGCCGCGGCCTGAATGGCTTTCTCAGCAGTGTTTTGTTGCTCAGGTTTGTTAATGCACCCTAATTGGTTTTATGATTTTTTAGTTTTGTTAGATTGGGTTTGTTTAGGTTACTTTTGTTGTGACACATTGGCACCCTAATAGGATGGCTTGCATACTCTACAATTATGCCTATGAGTCATGCCCGTTGGAATCAATTGTTAAAGTTGAAACTTGTCTAAAACTTTTTGAACTCATTCCCTTTTCTTGAATGGACCAGCATTCTATTTCGCCTGAAATCGGAGTTCATGGTTTGCCCATTGATAACTTCTCACGGGCGGGTAGTGGTGGTGTGAATCTGTGTCGTTCATCTTTCGGTTTGGAGCTAAGTGATCCAGCTACCTCCAATTGGAGCACCTCAACCAGTGTAAAGTTTGAGGTAAGACTTCTCGAGGACTTGATGCACTCCTGGTACTTGATCATGGTTTTTCGACGTTCTTCCCTAATTGAAATGCTACTGTAATGTAAAGTTTTTTTTTTCTTTTGCAGCATGTTCGCCCAGTCAATGATGAAGGCCGTCCTATAAATCGTGATCTAGACGGGCTCTCAGTCACATGCAGGTTTGCAATTATTGGTGGATACTGTTTCTTAACTCGTTGTAATGATTTTGTATTCCTGGGAGCTGATATGGATTTTATGTGAAATGATTTGTGCAGTGGAGGTCCTCAAGATAATATGGTCGTGTTGAAGCAAGAAACCCGCTATGCCAAAGCTAATGATGATAGCTTCACTCGAGTAACGTTCTGAACTTATAGTCTGTGCTTTGGCTTACTGCTTCTCATTATAGGTTAAAAGTTGGATATAAAATACTTTGGCCCTTGCTTAACAATATCATTCTACTTTCAGTTTAGCTTGCAGATAGAACAAGGTCTTCCTGTAATGTCGAAGTGGCTTGTGTTTAACCGTTTCAAGTTTTCTGGAACCAAGGGTATCAAGGTGGGACCTGGGTTCCTTCTGACAAGGTAGATTTCTCAAGCGTTCAGGTTTTCCTAGTGCCATTGGTCGATTTTGTTGTAGTTAAGATTCACGTATGGGGTGTTGCACTCTATTTGAGGCTTCTTCCTTGCCTGTCAAAGACAAAGAAGGAAAAAAAAAAAGCAACCTCCGATTGTTTAGTGTGTCTCTGTGTTGTGGTTCCGTGGAACTTTAGGTTCACTCTTTTTCTGCGTTCATAGAGATTAGATAGTAACTAAGATAAGATAGAATCGCTGTGTTGTGGAGCGTTTAGGTTTATTTTTTTTCGATTATTCATGATGTAGGCTTTAACCTTATCTCTCTGTGCTGAAGTTTTAGCTTTATTTTCAAAGAGTTTTATGTTTCTCCTTCATTTTGATTATTGATTCTTGTTGTATGAAATGCTATATCTACAGTATGATTGAATGACCCTTCATGTATAATATGCTTTCTACTCTGTTAGCTACTTAGCCAGGGAATGTCGTTTGAGCTTAATAGGTAAGGACACATTTCACTTGATCACAAAGAGTCTTCTTATCCATTTCCTCTAAATAAAGTGGAATCATTTTTCATGTTTGTGTTTTGCAATTCTTGTATTCGGTGAAGTTAGCTTTGGATGCATCTTTTCTCAACTTGATTTCTTGAGTCTGACAGTCTAACGGGAGGCTCTATCGTGGGAGATATGGCTCCATATCAAGCATTTGCAATTGGTGGGCTTGGCAGTGTTCGAGGGTATGGTGAGGGTGGTGTTGGAACTGGCAGATCGTGTTTGGTTGCTAACAGTGAATTGACGTTTCCCTTGGTACGCATTTACTTACTTTTCATGTGACAACTTCCTTTGTTGTGATAGCACCAAAGGGAAAAGCCTCTATGGTGACATAGTGTAATGTTATTCATGGTGGTACTTTCTTGGGAACACATTATCCTCTACTCATCCCCCCTCTTCCCCTAATAAAAAAAATGAAAAAGAAATCAGGAATAGAAGATCATGCTGATGCTATATTTGAGGTTCCTTATCCCTTGTTTGACACATTTCACCATCAGTTGCTCTTCTAACAATATCCCAAAACCCTTCTGTCTACTATAAAGTATGGTTGTTATGCTAATATCACATATAAGCACAGTGCATCCACACATTTTCCAACTATAGATAAGATTGCATTGGTAAGGGAAATTAGAATCTAGTCGCCATAACATAGTCCAGAACCATTTGGAGTCGGCTTGCAAAGACCAAATGGGATTGACGATACATTATCGCATGGAAAGAGTGACCTTTGTTTGCTTCTCTAACAAAAATTGTATGCTGTGCGTTACTTTGGTGACCCCTGGATTGGCTTGTGGATTCAAGCAGAAGCCTATGGCTTCTCAGATGTGTCATTCCGGGGATGACAAAAGGGGCCAGAGTTAGTATCAGTCTGTGTGCCCATATAAATTTATGAAGCCAATTTTACTGCTGAAACCTAGTTAGTTGAAACCTTTACAATAACTTATGTTGCTGGTACTAGCCACCTTGCTGCAAAGTGAATGATGGACAAACATTCTATGTACTCTGTCAATGTCTGTGTAGTGATGTCACTGATATCTGCTGTGACTTCCTTCTTACTCCAAAGCCCAAGTCTCAGAGTTCCTGTTCTTGTCTTTATTCCATTATGGGTTGTTAATTAGACACTGGAAGTTTTACCTTCGTTGATGCTGTTTTCATTTTGGATTAGGTTTGATACTTTGGTTGCCGTTTTTGTTTATTATTCTTTATTTTATCACAAGTTTATGATTCATATCCAACTCCATTCATTATGTTAGCCCTAAAATCTTCTCATTTTATGTTTCCAGAGCAACAATTTGGAAGGTGCAGTTTTCATGGATTATGGTTCTGATCTGGCTACTGGTCGTCTTGTTCCTGGTATTGACCGCGTGATGTATCCTTAAATACCCTGGTCTTGCATATTTTATTTTCTAAAAAATCGATCTTGCATACTAATTATTGAGCCAGAAGCTTGCATTAGATCAGTGTGTCTCTCATCTTATAGCACTGTATGAAGTAAAACTGTACAAGTATACAACTGCTTTGCAAGGAGAAATTGTCTGTAGGTTCCAGCTCTTCTGCAGTTCCCTTATGTTTATGTATCTTGTTTGGGAAATGACAGGAAACCCAGCTCTGAGACATGGTAAACCAGGAATCGGAATAGGCGCTGGATATGGATTGCGTTTCAAGTCGCAGTTTGGCCATGTCCAACTAGATTATGCTGTGAATTTATATCAACAGAAGACAGTCTACTTCAGCATCACAAATGTATCTTCATAGTCAATTCTTACAGCAATCCGGAGACCGGGTAATAATTTTTGGTAACATCCTGGTAGTACCAGAAAGTCCAGAACTCGGTCGAATCGTAAGAGGAAAAGTTCTGATTTCCATGATAATAAGAAGAGTTGCGGACGGTGAATGGGTGATTTAGCCGAAACCAAAGAGTGAAGACGCACACTTGACACAGCATAGACTTCAGAAATACAGTACCTACATTCATTATTCTTTTCTAGATTTGCCCTCGTCACTACATTGTAATGCACTGCTGGTAAGTGATTAAATGTCCTGATCTACGTTTCAAGAAAAGAAAAGGTCTTGATCTAATAGAGCTGATTCATCTGGTTTCTTGATGTATTTGTACAGTATAGTAGTATAGTACCTCCTGTACCTTGTAATGAAGTAACGTTCGATGTTGAGAAGGTCTCATTTTTCCCATTTATCTCGTTTGTTCTTACATACTACGCTAAAAATTGTTCAGAGGTTCCGTTTAGAAGACTTCCAAGTTCCATCAAGGTGAATGCAATTCAGTGTGAATATAGAAGCCTGTTTCGCACACGATTGCACGTTGGTAGGAGCTGGCAAAATGCTGGTGTTCGACACTGCTCGTGGTACATAATACACCCGTAAGATCTGTCTTGTTATTGATCTCCAATTAATCAATGACCAAATTTAGTTGCGTTGATTTGCTCAAACCATGAAGCATGAGGCCAACTTTCAATTTCATTAATTCTCCTCAACCCACTAAACATTACCTAATACTAAACCAAATACTACATGTCAGCTTCTATGACTACAATTTGACAAAAAAACTTTTAATGTCGTGAAGCTGCTGCAACATCTTGATCATATTTATACTCCGTTTAGGATAAAATGTCATCGTCACCAATATATAAAATTACAACAAGCACCCGTTACATCATATAATCAGTGTTTATCTGTTTGATTGTATTTTTCATTCCACTTTGAGCTTTTAACTCCTTGTTTAGCAAACATGATGGTGAAGCCCACAATGTTCATACGAAAGCAAAGAATCTTCCAACAAATTATTAAGGGCCCTGCAGTGCTTGCGGAGGAAAAGAATAATCAGAAAAAACAGCGTAAAATGAGTCAAAATTATTAAAGAACTGAAAATAATACAGTTGTTCACATCCTAATAGAGTACTTAAATAATGAACTCTGACAGATAAAAAAACCAAACGAAAATGAAGGGTAGATGACTCAAATTTGTAGGTAGATGTCCTTTTAACATAGTTTAATCTGAAAGCAACAACTTAACATAATTAGGATTTGCTACAGAACAATGGTAGTTGCTAGAAGAAGCCCTTAAATCCGCACACTTGGCCATAATTAGAGACAAAAGCGCAAACCTCAAAAGATAATAGGGCAATATAATAGTGAAAATTCGTAAAAGCAAACTACTCATCACTTAGAAAAAGATAACATAATTTCGTGAGGATGTCTAGATTTCTCTGATCACAGAGACAAGAAGGGAAAATAAACGCGTATGCACTTCTGGACCATACTATCAACCTGCAATAGGATAAGTGGATAACCCTTGATCATCATTTTTCTTAATAAATTGTGAATATGGCCTTAGCCTTGGTGCTGAACTGCTGAACAAGTTGTCAAAAAAAAGAAAAGAGAAACAGGCCTAGAATTTGACCAAAGGAGAGCTACAATGGAGCCTCATGACACTGCCTTCAATTAAGCTTCTTAAGTGGTAATCTGTACATTAAGCAGAAGATGGGACATACATGATCAGCTACATGAATGACCTTCCAAGAGCCCCTTTGCTTTTCTTTCAACTACAATAATATTCAAGTTACTACTTTTACTCGCTTACATTCATGATTCATCCGTTCCAACAGGTTCCATAGGTACACAACCTTCCCTTTGCAAATACGTCGTATGTACAAACTCCGGCCACTCTAACATCAAAGAACATCAGCAGCTACTATACTTGTGTTACAGTGGGAGAGATTTCTCAACCAACACATGCGATGTTCTACTGCAGTCACTTCTTGGACTGCAACATAGTGGGCAGTGGAAAGCTCGAGGACCTTTGTATTACAACAGATAGCCTTCCGAAGCTCCTCCAGTGATCATAAAGTTCATACCTGGTAAAAGCAACAATCTAAACAAATCACGATTCAAGTCAAATGAGACTGCTAGTAGCAAAAAGAGCGTCGGATCACAACCAAGCAAGTAATATTCCTAATCAAACCAATAAAAGGTGATCTACCCATAGCCCATGGGAGGTTAGATCCTTTGCTTTAGTAAGCAAAAGTGTATAAAGGTTCTTGCTTGTGAGAAGAAAAGAACAACGTAGGGCCAGTCATCACTCACTCATCAGTGTGCATTGTTCAAGCAACAAAGCAATGCACTATGATTTGCCAAAAAAAAAGAAAAAAAGAAGCAATGCACTATAATGCTTCAATTGGTATACAGCAAGGCAGAAATATATCCATCTTTCACTGTTTCGCACATGAGATGGACCATTTGTGTTTCTCAGCTTTTTCTTCTTAGTACCTCTTGATACAGTTATCTCAATTTGTCAACATCTACAACAGAAGCCAAAAATAGCAAGTATGATTGCAAGTGGACAACAAGCAAACTGTGAAACCACAAGTCCACTGCCAACTGCATAAATGAGCTTAAGCAGCTGCTACTCTCACCGACAGTGACTGAGAAGCCTAAGAAATAAAATGATTCACGTCACTATGCTCCACTTTTGTCATCATCCAATCATCATTTAACTAGTGATTCCAAGTGCTCAAGGCTCATAGACACAAACAGACAGTTTAACCAACCACATCGGGTAACAGGTTACTTTAATCACACTTAACAGATAAAAGAATCCACTGTCTTTCAACCCCAGAATTGGTCCTCAAACTGTAAGAAGTCTAGCTACAGCCAACAGGTGTGATCTACAAATAAACAGAAGCCCCAGATAGTAAAATTACCACATCAGTCAATCTATTGGAAATCTGAAAGTCTCATCTTGTTGGATGTACAAACTGAACATGTTTCTCTAAGCTATACAAGACTTTACTGACCAGACCACTCTCATCTTCTAAGTACTAATCACACCCATCCTCCTCAGAAATCATCAAATCACAAATAGTTGTTACCACATTGAGCCCATAAATCAATCTACGCAAAGCAAATACAACAACACCAAGAGAATCATATCTAAGAAAGACTGAATCTTTCCTCACCATTTGCAAAATCCCAAAGTAACTCACTAACTCCCAGACTCCCACCTCAACTTAAGCGGTTCCCTTTCTTAGGGTCTAGGCACTAATCAAAACCATCTTCCTCAAGATAATCACCAAGTTTCTCAGTGCCTTAAGCCCATAAATCAAACTATGCAAAGCAAACAATAACAACACCAAGAGAATCCTATCTAAGAAAGACTGAACCTTTCTTCACCACTTGCAAAATCAACCTCAACAACAACCCAGCATTCTCCCATCTACGGGGTACTTGCGCAATCCATCCATCTAAAACTCAACCATCCATTCATACTACAACACCACAAACCAAGGACATAATCTTCACTATAGTATTGAACTAGAGTAAAAAAATGAGCTCATAAAAAACGTAGGCCAACAATTGAAGAATACCAATCTATCACTGAAAATCTACTGGAAATGTAAGCAACCTTCATCCACACACCACATTTCTACCTCACTAAAATCTTCCAACAGCAATTTTCCAACCACAATCAAATTCCAAGTAACCAGTCAATACTTACTAATTCTACTTCTACCTTACAACCACATAAAACCCCAACAAACAAAGTAGACAACCAACAGGATCTTAAGCTCACTAACCACCACATACAAATCTCCAATCTCCTCCAAAGTCATTCCAAATCAATCACTAACCAGTTTCACACCTACCCAAATTAGCAATCACATAAGAAAATCGCCCACAATCACAAAATCACATTTCTACCAACAAATCATATCAAAAACGCCAATATACAAGAACAACAAAAAAGACAAGATCTTTAACTAAACCAAGCTAAATTTAGTCATAACCAAAATATAAAAATCAATCAAAACTTCACAAATAACATTTCTACCCAAAATAGCTTCACAAATTCACATTTTTACCATCATATCAAAAATGCCAATATACAACAACAAACAAGACAAGATCTTCAACTAAACCAAGCTAAATATAGCCATACCCACAAATTAAAAAAATCAAAAATTCACAAATAACATTTCTACCCAAATTAGCTTCAAAAAATCACATTTTTACCATCATATCAAAATGCCCAACAAACAACAACAACAAAAAAGACAAGATGTTAAACTAAACCAAGCTAAATTTAGTCATACCCACAAATTAAAAATCAATAAAAAATTCACAAATAACATTTCTACCCAAATTAGCTTCACAAAATCACATTTTTACCATCATATCAAAAATGCCAACAAACAACAACAAAAAAGACAAGATCTTTAACTAAACCAAGCTAAATTAAGCCACACAAATGAAAACAAAAAAAAAAAAGGCGAGATCTTGAAAGATAAGATGAACTAACCAAAGCAAAAGCAATCCAATCTCTCTCTTCTCAGTCATTAAAGATAACAGTATCAGCAATCTCCAACAACTTCCCCAAACTATCTTCCCCAAACTTCCTAGCAAACAAATAATCCTCACTAAACTCCGACTTTCTCAACCTCAAAATCAACTTCTCATCAACTTCTTCCTTCTTATACATATGAGGATGCCCATCAACCATATCAGTCCAATTCACATTCGTTAACGTATACTTTTTACACCCTTTTGGATCAACCATATCTAAGTACGTAGCAAAATAATGCTCTTCTGGGTAACAGCTTTCTACCTTCTTGCATGGCAGCCTAAACTTCCTCCATAGCTTTCTCTCTCTTAGCAACATCGTTGCATGCTTCTTGTTAAGTACAAAAAACTGCGACCCAACTCGAAACTTACTGAACGCAACCTCCGGAAGCATTACTTTCTCTCCCCTGGCGACGTACCGGGAAGGAAGGGTGGTTTCATTGGAGAGAATCTCAATGTAGCTTGGCCGGGTAACCGGTGCACCGGTTACCCGCCCGGGTAGCCGGAAGAGGGTTTTGTAGGTGTAGGGAAAAGAGTGAAGAGGTATGCATGACTGTGAGACAAGGGCAAAGTAGTAATTTAACGGGTCATGGATAACGGCGTTAGCGATGAGACGTTTAGTGGCGGAAATTAAAGTAGCGGAGGACCGGGCGGTTTTTTTGGATTTGATGACTCGGTTTGAAAAAACGCCGCCCGGGTTAGTGAACCGGGTTCGTGGGTCGACGTGGATGTAGATGTTGTATAGGGAGGGGGAGGATGACGTGTTGAAGAAGTGGGACCAGAGAGGGGAGAGAAAGAGGTCGGTGTTGGTTAGGAAAAGAAAGGCGATTTTTAACGGTGGAGGTGTGTGGGACCCGAGACGGAAGGTGTTTTTAGGAAGGGTAGGATGGGGATTTGTGGCGTGGTTAAAGAGGGCAAGATCGTCAAGTTCGTCGGAAATTGGAATAGGTAGTTGATGTTGGTGTGGGAAGGAGAAAATGTGATTGTGTGGTGAGAAATAGAAGAAGGTGAGGGAGAGTGTGAGAAGGGAGAGGGTGGTGAATGTGATTATGTGCTGGATTTGGAACATTTAGTAACGTTTTTAAATGTGATTATGAGGCTATTTTTGGACCTTATTGTATATAAGGTGCACATAAAAATAGACGTAGATATAAACACTTGGGATGAAATGAGAGGGTTTAGGGAAAGTGGGATGGCATTTTTGGGTTGGGGGGATTGATGATAGTGAGGAGAGATAATGGAGTGGAAGTGGGTTTTGAGGAAATGAGGAAATTGAATGAGGGAAAGGAAAGGCGTTAGATTTGGGAAGGGAGGGAGGGGTGGGTGCTTTATGGTTATGTCACTTATGTATAAGACCTGCCCTTCTGTATTGGGGCTTCTCTTCTTTTTTATCTTTTTCTTTTGGGAGGGTTCGTTTTTCATTTGAAAGTCTTGGGAAATAAATAATGTTGTGGACTTTTGCATAGTAGGACATCGTTGTTGGTAAGTTGTTGGCTTGTAGCATTGTTGATTGTTGGTGTTAGAGAACAATGGGTAGCGGGAACTAAGACAACAATGACTAATGACTAATGAGTTGATGAATAATGAGTGATTGTAATGGTTGGTATAAAACATTTAAGGTCTTGTTTGGGTGATATTAAACAATTAAATCTTGTTTGGGAAAAAGTATGGATAGTTAGCAGTTATCAATTAGTTTTTACTAACAATTAGCATTTTGTAAAAAGTTATTGTGAACAACATTTAGTAAAGGGTAAAGAGTAGTTTCAGCTTTCCCAAACTACTCTTGCAACCATAAACTATTTCTCTCTTCCTAAACGGTATTTGTCAAATAAGACCTTAGCTTATTATTATTATCATGACCATCTTTATGATCCGAGGTTGCTTTCTTTAGATCCCGACTAAAAAGAAATTTTTAAATATAATTCTAAAGGTTTTTAAAATATGTATTCAACTCAAATGAGATCAATCTCAAATACTTAACCAAATGTTAAAGAAATAAATTTGAGAAAATGGCACCTAAATAAGTCTAAAAACAAACAGCACCTAAAACGAAATATTTTCTATTCAAAAAGTACATATTTCAGTTTTAGTTCAGTAAAAAAAAAGTTAAAAAGAACGTGCTCTTAATGTCAAAAATTTTAGTTTATAATTTGTATCGAATGTTATGGAGAACATTGTCCCTAGTCGAGGAGAGAGGAGAAACTTAACCAACATATGGAAAAGAGTGCAAATATGCTTTGTCATATAGGATGAAACAAGTGTCACTTCAGGTGACTCAAATCACTCTTATAACAAGCATTCGATGTTACCTCATTAAAAACCTTATCAGGAAAACCCAATGGGACAAAAACCTTGGCTAAGGGAAAAAGAGTGCATGCAAACTATCATCTCATCATGTTAAATAATAGACTTGACACAATCTTTACAAATCCCTGTGATAAATCAACCACATTGAAATGAAGTATCATCGTTTCATTCTCTTGTACTCCCCCTCAACTTAGTAGGAGTCACCTTAATAATATATTCTCAAAGAGAAACATAAGGGAATGAGAAGTTTATTTAAATGTTGTCATTAAACTTCCATTTTTGTAGTTTTAAAAACTTTGCTAGGCAAAATCTCATTGGGACAAAAACCAAGTAAAGAAAAATAGAAATCATGCTCAAAAACCTTTGTTAGGAAAAACCTAATCCAAAGGAGAAAAAGAGCATTACATATACATATCCTTTAATATTAACTCTTACATATAACAAACCTTATTCTGGAGGTTAATGCTTGACATAATACTATGCTAACCAAAATTAGCTTTAGGTTCAACATGTTGATAAGTATCATCCAAATCTAACTTGTTTGTATCACCCGAGTCTTCGGGAAGAAAGATGATACATATGATCTCATTGATACCTTTCTGTTCATATAGTATACTCGGCAAATTATGAAATTTTTTAATCGTTAAAGAATCTCTAATATCTCAATCAACTTGTATAACCATCTTTCTTCCAATGCTTATATAACCATCTTTCTTCTAATGCTTATATAACCATCTTTCTTCCAATGTTGTCATTCGCCTACCATTCATTTTGTTATTCTTCTCTTCAAGAGATTTTTTTTCTTCGAAAAAACCTAAACCTTCATAAGAGAAAAAGAAATGGTGCCATCAACAAATCAACCATGGTTATCGATTTCTCACTTGTCAAAATTCAATTTCAGATTTAATCTGAGATAAGCCAAAGATAAACAAAATAAAGAAAGGCACTTAAAAAACACATAAACTAAACCGAAATTGAAACCATTGATAATTCTTTTTATCATACAATGACCTCGTAGCGTTGTATTTTTTAAAATAAAATTCTAGTATTACATGGTCTACACTTTACATCTACAGACCTAACAAATGGGAGTATAGAAAACAGAGAATTTAGTATAAGATTGGGATATTTTAAACACATGAAAAGTTATCCAAAATGAATGAGGAAGAATAATATGAGACGGAGGGAGCATTATATATGTAAGAGAATTGATTAGATATCAATTATAGGGTAAACAACTTGAAGGGATACCAAACTATTCGTATAGGGGGAATGTCATAATAGTCACTCCCAGTGTTCGACTCACAAATAAACATATAACAATTCATACTCATAAGTCCCAAGTTTGAGCTTAAAACCTCGATCGATAGAGAAACAAACCTCCCCAACTCTTGGCCCTTGCAGTGACTCCTCTAACAGTACAGCACACCTAAGGTTAATTTCAAACTTGTCCGAGTGTCTGATTTAAATAGCTCAACAAATTTTGCCGTGCTATTCATATTTGTCTCTGCGTGAATTGCAGTGGAACCAATTATCGAATATTAGGACCGAGGTATAACATTATCATCTAGCAGGCAACTCCCACTAGTACTTCGAGCTGGTGTTGAACTCAAGCAATCAACGACCATCGACATAAGCATGATAAACTTACTACACTAATGTCACAACTCTTATGGGTGCTAATTGTAAGTGTAATAGTAATACTCCGTATATATTTTTACCCATATAATGTTTAAATGCTTTGTTCATGTGATTCTTGCTGCCTTCATATTTCACATATACCATCAACCTACTGTGGCTGGGGGATGTAGCAAATCATTCATTCACAAATACGGAGTAACATACAAGTACTGTACTAGCTAGATAAGTAAAGGATCAACACGTTCTCGTACACATCTTCTTCTTTTTGTTCTTGCACATATGATTATCTGACGTTATTCATGCGTCTAATTGATGTAGTTTGATCTAATTATGAACTGAAAGCTAAGAATTAAGGCCTTTAATTTCAAGCTAGTAATGACTATTGTAGGACAAAGATTAGAGAAGCGCGCAAATTACACTAATTAAGCAGAGAATAGATTAAAAAACATAACAGGACAGAATTGAACATGTCAACCTTGATGAGAGTTTGCCAAACTATAATTGGCCAAATTAAAAGATACAAACTAACCAGCATTTATGGTAGCTAGGACGATCTTTTCAATCTCTTTTCGGGGACTTGTCTTGTTCTTCGAGGCAAGATGATCTTTTCAATCTCTTTTTCGGGGACTCGGCTTGTTCATCGAGGCAAGTTTTGGAGGTGCTGGACAGTTCATGATGTTGGCCAACAAACACCAAGCTTTCCTCGTACTTCCCGACATGATCGAGCATCTCCGATTGCTTAAGTTCAAGGCCACCCGCGAATTTGTTGCCTTGAATAGCATACCGTAGCAACGTCCCGTCGATTGTTTGTAAAATCCATTCTCCACTTTTGTTGACATTTAGAATCTTAGCATAAACAACCCCAAAATCAACTGCACAAATGTTTATCCAATTGGTTTTTCTGCCATTCCTTGTGGAAATATACACTTTACAAACTCTACTCTCATAATGGTAAGCCACCAATTTGTCGCTTCCATCAATAGTAAGCGTTGTTAACTCCATGAACTTGTGCCCTACATAATTTGGTACTTCTATCTCCTTAAATACTTCCTCCTTCAAATCGAAACTCAAAATCGCATAACAAGACCTGCAGTCCTGATCTCTAGGGTTACACGTTTCACCACATGAAAACTTTATAATCCAATGTATTACTCCGTTTACATAAATTCCTGGATTTGTGATAATTCTGGACGCGGGTTTCGACAAAGTTCCCGCAACAGTCTTCCAAATTCCATTATGGAGATAGTAGATATCCGCCCAAACATTGTTAAAATTTGGTAACAAACCAATTCTGACAGACTTGTAATCAAGAGAACTCGTTTCGAACCCGAACCCTAATGCAAAAGACCTTTCAAGAGTTTCACCGCACATACAAGGCATAGGGATCACTGTAAACTTTTCCAAGAAAGGGTTCCATAGCACAATCTCAGGAGACGTAGCATTAAAAATATTGCTAAAGCAAAACAAACCCTTACACGAACCAATCAAGATATAATTACCATCAACCGGGCAACGTAAGATTTTGATGACCTTCAAGGCATTGGCCTTATTAGTTTCGTCGCATACCCAAAAAATATGATCTCCTTGCTTGGTACTAATTAATTGATATAGATGATATCCAGGGTCTTTTTTATCCTCGCTCTTTTTTTCTGTAGCGACCATAAAAGCTGGACTAGTGATAGTGGACGATAAGTTTTTAGACGTAGATAACAAACTAAGGTGTGTTTCTCGGGGTACTCTCCTCAATATTTCGATTTGTACATCAGGTGTCACTTTATTCAACCAGGCCCTCAACTCTGGTTGGCGAACGGGTTTAGACTTGATGGACATTGAGGGTGGTGGATCAGATGATGGCAATAATGTCGAAACTTTGGGAGATTGTGCTTCTACTTTTGATAAAATTTGAGATTTTACGTCGTCTATGAACTCATCCCATAAAAAACGACTCATGGTAACAATGATAGGAAGGAACGTAGAGAGGAGAGAACTCGATTAATTATAAGCACAGGAAATTAAACTTTGTTCTCGTTCTCTTCTTTTTGTTCTCGATTATAATCGATGTTTGTAGGGCTTTGGGTTATATACGAAAAAAATAACAAAATAAAAAGGGAGATTAGAAGTCCCTATTCAAAGAGATTTCCTCATTTTGAGATCTTGAAAGGCGGTGAACAAAAAAGAAGAAGGAACAGTCCATAAATAAATAAATAAAAAGAACAAGAAGATCTTGAAAGATGGTGGATCGTATCGTATATGAACCTACTTGCATTGCAATCCTGGTTGATTGTACATTTAACCTTGTGATCCTAATTTCCTACCCTTTTTGTTGCAATTGCCTTCCGAAAATGTATCTTCCAGACAATGTAAAGCTTAAAAATTCTCATCCCCATAACCGTATTCATCCCCCTTGGTGTACCAAAGACTTGCCGAAGTTTTATACCTATATGGTACTTTTGTAAAGCCAAAATGGTTATTTCGAGATACGATTTGTTACTTAATAAAGTTAATAGAATGTCTAATACTACAAGATGTCTCACACACACAATACTTTTTGTATGTTGTTGTAAATGACTCTTCCACTGGGTTGTTCTGTGGGAGGGAGAAAAATAGACCTACAATCCGGGTACTTACTCCGTGTATTCCAAGAGTTCAAGAACGAAAATCGAAGGTGGTGGAGGTGCTTTTTAGATTGCATACAGGTGCGTTCATTCGAGGTTATGCAGTGAAGTTGAGCTATGGTGCTGCACACGAGCTGAAGTGCTGAACTACTCAAGCACTGAATGTACTGAATGTACCGATTGACCTAGGACATGTATTTTAGACATGTCATTTGGGAAATGGACTCCTTGCTTGCGATTACTGTGCTACAACTTTAAAAAAATGCCCCATAACAAATCGGTGCAGCGATATCTGTAGAGTCGCGCACTTTAATTTTTCTGCTTGTTTTTAAGGGCTTTTACTCCCTTGGCCTTGGCAAACCATAAAAGGAAGAACTTGTCGGGAAAGTTGCGAGTAAGAAATCACTGGAGCTTGTGCAAAAGAACAAACATAAGCATTCCGTTGTATAAGAATCTATCACTTCACACGGATCTCTTCAAATACACTGGCTAACTAGACTCAATTAAACGCATAATAGATTACAGCACTTGCACAATTACACATACAATCACCTTTGAAGTCTGCCGAACTTATTCTGTGACAACTGACAAGAGACGAAGATATGGTATCCTCAAAACAGCAGCATAAGGTGCACCAGAAGCCTCAACAAGGGCAGGCAGCAGCAGCAGCAGTAAGATGGTCTTCCCAATGCATGATTTAGGGAGCTCCAATATTTACACTCGTTACTTCGGAGGCTGCATAACTTATTCATATGACATTGATCTTCCAAGATATAGTTTGGCTATACAACAATTGCTTGCTGACCAGTGGTGTTTCCATTTGATTTGGGTTTATTCTTCACTACTTTCTGTGTGGCAGGAGTCCTTTTGACAGTAGGTTTTGCAGGCGTCTTTGCTGTCTGGGCTTGATTAACTGAGGAATTAGACAGACATGCATATTCCATATGCAATTGTCAAATTATTTTGCTGAATGCACATATGTAGAACAGTAAAGTAGAAAACACAGGTCAAGGTTTGTGCAATAAAAGCAGTCATTAGTTCTAACTTCAAATGCACATATGAGACTCAACCAACAGCTCCAAAATACTCCATCAAAAGCATGCACAACCTCACTCGAGAGCTTTCCAAACCCTACCCCAGTGGTTAGCAGGGTAAATGCGAAGTAACACTCAATTAGTCAATTGATAGACAGTACATTTCAGAAAATCAAAGTTGTAAAGACAGGAGGGACAATAACAGTAACAGTTTTGATCATCAGCAATTCAGCATCATATAAGAACTCTTTTTTTCTTTATAAAAATAAAATATAAAAAATATTAGTGGGGGGAGGGGCAAGGACAAACCATCCTCCTTCAAGTGCAACTATCACATGCAAAATAGTCAAGGATGGCCTACAAAACCTCAAGTAGAATTTACCTACAAAGAAGCACGAAAAGTAACTCGATCCAAAGCAAGTCAGCTTTATACAAGGCAGCCAAAGAAGCAGTTTGAGGGAAATTCCTCGCATTCCGGCCAAGCGAAATGCTCCAAAGAATTGAGAGCATCGCGTTTTGCCAAATTAGTTTCTTCTGCTTATCCCACCCAAAAGGCCAACACACAAATACCCCCAATCTGCATTTTTTCTACCATCAATGAAGAACAGACCCATTGCTTGCAAAAAAAAACCAAACAGCCTATTCCAAAGTCATCGTGCAAAATGACTGACCATAAGGAAACTGCTGACAGGCTAGATATGGTGCCAGAGCACCAAGTAAAGTAATAGAGGTACCAATCAACTACTAACACTCAGCACAAATTTCCAGACAGGCAGGAATAGGTGGGTCAGAGTTAGACTGACAGAAGAGCCAGGCGATGCAACAAGATGAAATCTCCACTGGTGTAGAATTATATAAATGAATAGTAGTGTTCAAGATGGTGGCAAGCATTGAAAGTAGAAACTTATTTGTCCATATAAGCGGAAACCTTTTGTAAATCCTACCATGAAAGAGTGTTCCGAATAGAGTGAGTCTTTCAGCTTCTAAGGATTGAGGTTCTGAAGCTTATACAGAACCCCTCACCCCACCCCACCCACCCTCTCCCAAAAACATAGCACACAGCGCATACACACGTGCTTGTCTTCCTCTTTTTTCTGTGGGTGGTCCATAAGGTTCCACAGAGGCTGTCAGCACATGTTAATTACACAAAATGCACCAGACAGGGAAATGATCCTCCACTTCGAGGTACCACTCAGCAAAGCTGACAAGGGGAGGGACTTTGCACGTCCTAATGTCAGCAAAACAAATGATCTTATATACATAGAGAGTAAGCAAAAGCAGATGTACCATTATTAGGCAAAGACAAGCGTTTTTGAGGCGCTTTATTGGCCACTGTAGCTCTTTCTTTAGGGTTGCTGCGAGATCGTGGGCCTGCTGCAGGTTTTGAGTTGGCTTCTTCAATAGAGTCCTCAAGAACTTGTTTATTCTTTGGTTGGGCAGGAACCACATTTGAGGGGTCTTGGTTGCTTGCTGGTTTTCCATTGGAAGACCCCTCAGAATGAGACATAGCTGGCTTTTGTGCAGAGGAATTCGCAGATGCAAGCTTCTTTGCAGCACTTTTTGGTTGAATCCTGGCTCCATTCCCTCCTTCAGCAGTTTCATTGTCAAGTACTTTGACACCATCCTTCATATTGATGTCCAAAAAACGGTTTTCCCACGGACGCACAGCCATCCATCTCTCCAACCAATTCCAACCCCAGCTGTTTTGATCTGGCTCAAAGCCAGTGCTAGCTGCCAACTGTCTAGATCCTGCTTGCCACTAAAACATACAAATATATCAGCTCATAGCTTACAAGATAGCACTCACCAAATCTTAACTGAAAAAAATGAGAAGGGGAAAACAAGATTAAGAGAGGGGAGGAGTTGAAACAAAAAAAAGGCCAAATAAATGTCACATCGTCAGACCAATAATATCATCAGAGTAAAGTCAACAGGTCCTCGGCTATAGAAACATAAAAAAGAAGAAACAACAACATCAACGAAAAATCCCAGGGGATAAAGAAAACGGAAGAGGTAACGACTCATTGATATTTCATAAACAAGAATGCATAGCCAGCCAGTAAAATTGATGTACAGCAATTCAGCATCCTCTCAGAGAAGCACATAAGTGCTTCCTTCTTTCATGAATTAGTAAGAATCAAGGCGAAATCCCAATACTATATGTCTATATCCCTGCATCAAGAACAGGCTTAAGTTTCCAAGAACCATTTACTATGAGTCTATGACTACTAGATCTGAGAACACTCGATGGTACTCGCTAAACATCCATCAACTTAAAATGGAACTAAAAAAATATCCACTGTATTTGGCTTTGAATTACTGAGAGTGACAGAAAATTATGGGAAGTCGATGCTTCAATGCAGCAAACCATTTAGGGTTTAGGGTGTATCTCCAAAACATTCTCCCAGTGGTTTTTCTAAGACATCGAAAGGTTGCAGACATCATAACCCAGCACCCCCCATTGAATGAGGATTACACTAGGTTTATGATGATTTTGTTCTTGTAAAAGATCGCAGTCATTGAGCACAAGAGGAGTCTGACAAACTCAACAACAACAAAAAAAAAACTCTCTGCTAGGCAGTAGGATTTTTCCAATGGAGTAGAAATGACGTTGCATATCACTGACTCCCACCGCCCAACCACCCACAGCCATAAGACAAACTCCTTAGGACATTATTCCAGAAAGATAGCATGTTGCGTATTGCAACTGATGTCATTGTTCCAGTACAGCCAAGTAAACAAAAATACCAAAAAAGATAGAAGGAAAGGCCACCCCTTCCCCCATACTTGATACCCTCTCCTAAAAAGAAACTTGTAAGACCAAAACCATTCGGAATTTTATAGGCACAGCCACAGTGCACGACGCTTTACCTGATGAGCAAGTGCATATGCCATGGCTCTCTCACGCTTGGCAGCAGCCTCCTGCCTCTTAAGCAACTTAGACTGTATGTCTTCCACAGAACCAACACTATCGCACCATCCTTCCTGTAAAAATTAGACAAGTTAGTATGCATTTATCAGTATAAAAATTTGTCTAATCTTAGCTTGTATGTCTTCCTCTTAAATAACTGGCACTTAAAAGTCTACTCAACACTCTTCATCAGTATAATAATTGAAAACTAGAAATAACAAAATCCAAAAAAGAGATGACATCATATGCCAACCCGAGAAACAAATGAGCCAAAGAGCAATGGGATAACTATTCACCTCTATTTCTCGAACACGAGCCTCATCCACATGTTGCTGATGTGCTTTCTGTTGTTCTGTTTCACTTTCCAATGCCAATCGGACACGCCTCGCTCGAACTCGAGCTTGAACTCTCACCAGAGCTTGCATACACCGAAGAGTTATTGCAGCCTGCTTTCTCACAGCATGACCCCGAACCAGAGCTTGAAGCCTCACTAACCCTTTTAGTGCTTTTAAAGCTCGCCTAGCCTAGCAAGACACGTTAAAAGAAAGATCACAGTTAAACCTTATGTTTTAAGACTCATATTATATGTGAAGACTCGCTTTTTTCAACTGTGTCAGAATAAAGGCAAGGCATCATGATGAAAATCTGTCGGGAAGTAATATACCAAAAATCCCCTAAATGCGGTTTGAATGTGTATAGCAGCCCATTCTTCTCTCATTCGTTGTTGATCATCACTTTCGTACTGCACCTGGAGGGAAGTAGATGGTGAGACTGATGCTTCAGAAACTAGCCTGACGTCAGCATCTCCTGCAGGCTCACGACTGAGGGGTTCTTCTTGAAGTGCATTGTTATCTATCTCAATAGAGTGCTTTCTACGATGTTTAGACTTGCTTGTGGCTGTTTCTTTCTGCATTGTATCGTTCAGATAAAACAAAGACACGTTAAATATTGTTAAACCCCAAAACACTCTAATTGAGCTTATATCGGATACCGGCAGTAGTTCTTGTTGACTTCCATTTTCTTTTTACATTTTTTTTTGCGTATGCCATGTGGATACAAGTGCTACTTTCAGCAAAGCAGAGCTCATTGTTGGCATTTTTCAGCCAGTGATCTACTGATCAAATTGTCGTCAACAATTTTTCAGTCCCAGCACAGAAACAGGACAGTACTCTCATTCTCAAAGATACCGGTGAATCGGTGATACATTTAACAAAGATGACTGACCTTTCCATCTTTCTCAGAAGATGGTGATTTTTCTGACTTTTTCAAACCAACCAGTGCTTTTATCCATTTCCTAGGTACACCCATATCACCAACTGATAAGTTATTTCTGTCCAACCTTCAAAACAAACGTTAGAAATATCAATGACATTGCTCAAGACCAGAAACACCACAAAAACAATCATTTGAAAAGGTAAATACAGGGAAGAGGAAGAGTGCTATCTTAATATTTAATAACAGAATACACAACTTATGACAGTTCTCATCCAATTCCACACAAGCAACTGATAATTTCCCTATTTCTAAAGTTACCGTATGACCGAACATGAGAACACCCCCGTAACGTCCCTTCTTCAACCAAATAACCCAAACTATATACAACACCCATCAAATACCAAAAAGGAAAAGAAACAGTCAACTAAAAATTTATAAAAAAAAAAACATAAACCCTAGTAGACAAGAGACAACTACATAAATAAACACAATAAATTTGTCAAAAAATATATGCATAAAAATATCCGCCATTTATTTCCCACTTGGATCAACAGTCAACAGATCATATAAGCTACTAACAACAAAAAACAGAAACAAATACACCCAGCAGTAAAAAGTTTCCAGAAATGGAAACAAGAATTTCCTGCAACAAAATCAAATACTACTATAAATAGTAACTAGAATAGAAATGAAAAAATCAAAAACGAACAAACAAATAGACTTTACTTACTTACTTACTTACTGTGGGGGGACAGTAGAACAAAATCGAAGCTAAGTGAAAGCAAAGCTAATAAGATGGTAGTAAGGTTATCATCATCGTATAGAAAAGATACTGACAGACAACTTTCTCTCTCTAAACTGTTTTATCTGTCGGTTATTTTTACTTCTTGTGTGTTGAGAAATGGGACAATGTGAGTGTTATGTTTCTTTTTTAAATGTTTTTTTTTTCTTTTTGCTTTTTCTGACACTGAATATTAGGAAAAGGAAAAAAGAAATGAAAAGGCGGTATAATCAGTGAAAGTAGAATAAAGTAAACTAATGTGCGCTTGCACAATGCGACGTCGTTTAGGAGAGGTTGCTTTCAGCAAAGGCATGCAGTACAAATGCAAATGCAAAGAGTCAATCACGGTACACGGGAATCAATGTGAGGTGAATGTGACCCACCTATATAAGTCCCGACTCCCGACCGATTTTATACGGCACCGTTGTAGTATGAAGCCCACCTCCCCCATTTCCTATTTTTTATTTTGGATTCTTACATGGGTTATTTTGATGTATAAGCTAGGGTAACCATTAGTTGTATAATGAATTTTAAGTGTAGTTTAATTATAATCTTGTAAAAACTATAGGTAAGTTGTAAGTAATAGTATTCATATATGAATACCTTTTGTCGCAACTCTTACACATAATGCATGTGATATGAAGTTGAAAGAGTTATCTTCGTCTTTCAACTTTAGATGATTATGAACTATAGCAAAATGGCTATGAAAATCTTCAAATACTTCTTGTTTTTGCTGAAGTTGTTGGAAGTCAATACTTCAATGCAACAATTGGTCAATCTCGGAAACAACCTCTCTGTTTTCTTAAGTAAGGGTAAGGTTGCGTACATCCTGACCCGAGTACCCCCATTTAATGGGGATTACACTCGATTGTTGTTGTTGTTGAGATTGGTCCATTTTGCATTATTTTTTTCTCTAAACTTTATGCATAAGTTTATAGGAGTTCTGGTTAGTTGTAATAGAGTTCTACCAATAATCTTAAAGAGGGGTAAAAATTGTAAGAAAATTGTAAGTGGATTATAAGCTAATGTGGCATGCATCGAACCTGTAATGAGTTATAAGGGAATTATTCCAATAAGATTGCCCTAAGGATGTGTTTTGTTTGTCATAGCGTATCGTTTTGTTCAGCTTCTTTAGTTTTGTTCGTGCATTGTATTTAAGTTCATTTCAGTTTAGTTTTTTTT
>ONZK01003345.1:66070-86218 GCA_900322385.1 Pharnaceum exiguum
CGAATCCAGGGTGAGTTATAAACGAGGCGAGTCGTAGAAAAGGTGACTCAGGCTCAACTCATTGTATAACGAGTCGAGGCGAGTTCGGGGCGAATCATTGGAGTGCTTGAATCATATTCAACTCACATAGTTTTAGGACGAATTGAGTATAAATCGGGGCGAGCCGAATTCGAGTTGGGGCGAGTTTGAACCATATCAACTAATATATTAATTTTATAATTTTCACTTCACGACAAATTTACTTTATGTTTGTTATGTTTACTCATTTTTTATAAACATATGAAGTATTTTTTGCATCTACTTGATACTCACACTATTTTTTAATAATCTTTTTATCCTATTTATACTAAATGTACGATTTCAATGAGGAGTTGAATTGATTTATGAATTGAGTCGAGTTGAGTTGGTACACGAGTTGAGTCGAGCCGAATCGACGATTCAAGAAATCTCAACCCAAGCTCAACTCATCTTTTAATGGGTCGAGTCGAGTTCGAGTCGAGTCAACTAACGAGGCAAGTCAATACGATTCAAAAGCGGTTTGAGCCGAATTAAATACGAATAGACTCAACCCATTGGCCAGCTCTATTTCTTATGGAGTACGGACGAATAAAACATATCATAAGTATGTATAAGCTTCTCTTAAAACTCAGTTGCAACTTGCAAATTAGCAATAAGCTTGCCCCTCAGCCTCAGATGAAATGAAAGTAGCCGTGTAGGTTAGTGCAGTGTGAAATTGTCAACGTGTGTTAGTTAACAAGAAGAAACGCTTTGTCAAACAAAAAAAAAAAAAAAGAAGGAACGCCGTTGGGCTTTCGGTGAGCTGTTGAGCATCTGTAGTGACTACTACGTAGAAGGCAAGCGGCCCAGCATGGGGTGAGACTCAAGAGTGAGACAAAAGAATAATGGTGGAAGAGTAACTCTACTGACTAAAAGACAGGGGGCAAAACTACTGACTACGCTAGCAGTGCTAGCACAGCAGCACCTGACATGACACATAACTACTTGTAATTCTTTAATCTTGTCAACGGTAAAATTTGGTACTTGCTCACATTGTGTCAATGTCGCTCTTAAATATGTCATGATTTTTAACCTCGGCAGGAGAATTCATTGATCAGCTGACAAATGTCTATGGACGCTAATTAACTCTCCCATAACCAAATTAAATTGCATGCAACAACAACTCACTCTAATCCCATTTCAGATGAGTACGGTATCGAATTAAATTGCATGATAAGTTTTTAGTTTCTTAAAACTGAACCAGTAAGTGAACAATGTACGTGACTCATCCTTCTAGATGAAAATTTGTTTCAGATTAATTATCATTTCGAATATTTTAAAGAAAAAATGGGAATTAAAATTGACAATGGTCCTTTATTTTCCTAATTTAAAATTATCCTTCCAGACAAAAAGATGGATGAAACAAACTCCAAATATGAGATTTCATATGAGATAGATTGGGGTCTAACCGGTAGTATGGCTGGCATAACTGCATAAGGATTTGGCGGGTTGATCTCAATCCAAAAGTTAAACTATTTCTTTGACAACTTTTTCATGAAGCCCTGCAAACAAGAGGAATTATGTGATGTCGAAAAATAATTTTAAGAGTAGAATTGCCCATTATGTATCAATGCTTGTGAGGACTATCCCTCATATCTTCACCTGCTTTCTAGAGACATGCCTAGTTTGGGCTAAAGCAAAAGAATAAGGATGGATTAAGCATATAAATATATAATATGAGAGCAATCCCTTTTATATTGAATTTGACACCTTAGAGTGGATGAGTCCGTCCCTAAAAATACACTTTCTAAAAACCTCTACCTCTTTTGGAAAAGTGGGAAGAAACAAATGATAAAGCATTTCGGGAGAAGTCATTTAACACAATGAAATCTATCATATTGGTAGACGTATACTTTTCAGAATGGAAACATATGGAAGACTTGAGAACAAATTTAACTATACAACATCAAAGCCATCCCCTACACCCAAACTCATCAAACTCATCAAATGGCATCTCTCGCCTTTAGGATTCCTCAAATTAAGCTTCAGTGGATCCAAAATCAATAACCAAGCAACTTCCAATTTTATTACTGAAGGAGTAATGATTTCAGCAGGAGTACCGAGCATTGGAAACAACAAGTCATTTGTAGGAGAAGAATTAGCATCAAGGAACGACCTTAAAAGATGTATAGAACTTGAGATACAACAAAGTGTTTATGGAATGCGATAATGAAATTGTTATTCACACAATGCAAGGAAAGTTAAAGGCGTCGTGGTCGATAAAAATATTAATTTTTGTTCGAGGCTTGTATAGATACGATTACATTTGTACACACATTGGGAGGGAAATAAAACGGCAGATTCAACGCCAATTGTGGTCATATTTGTAAAACACGATTTTTACAGGAGACCTCATTGTTGAGAGAATTAGATTACTTAATAGTGACAGGATATGAGTGTGCCTCGAGAGGAGGCCCTCCAAATACACTCATTTCTTATTTTGAAAAAAAAAAAGGAAAAATTACTTTTTGGGTATCCGACCTATGGTATATTTCCAATTTAGGCACACGCAGTTTGGACCTTTATTTTTTGGGTACTTGTGATTTTAGAACATGTACCATAATGGGTCACACATGAGATTTTCGTAACACAAATCGTTTAAATGAGACTTATATTAGTAATTTGACCACATGTTGTGGATGATGTTGTTTTCACCCTCTCAAAAGTGATTAAAATAGAAGTAAAATAAAGAAAATTCCCCCAAAATCATTCTTATTACTAAGAAATTTAACCCCATCTCATTATGTTTGCCCCAAATACTAAGGAAATCAAGGGGGAAAATAACACACGTGTGTTAAAATTACTAATAATGTCTCATTTAAACAATTTCTGTTTCAGAAATCTCATATGGTACCCATTACGGTACATGTTCAAATGTACAGGTACCAAAAAAGTAAAGGCCCAAACTGCGAGTGCCCACTTTGGGAATATGTCATAGATCGGCTACCAAAAAAGTAAGTTTTCCCCGAAAAAAAGTGTTCATGTGTGTCCCATGAGTTTAATAATGGAAATCTAAAGCAAACATTGGGTCTTTTCTAACCCATGAACTCTAATCAGTCTACTGTACAACCGGTTGTACAATGCAATGTACAACACATTTAATTAAAAAGAAAAAACCGTTCTTTTTTTTTTGAAACGTGTGATCATCCCCTTCCCCCACCCATTCCCTCTTCTTCCAGACCCTCCATTATCTCAACTGACCTCCCTCCCTAAAACTAAACCCATCATTCCACTCTCTCTCATCAAAAACAAACTTTTCCATTTCACTCTCTACTCATGTCATTCTCTTTAAAATGAAATCCCATTGCACCCTCTCTCTGGTTCCATTATATCTCATCACGCAAAGAAAACTACCCATTACACACTCTCTCCTTAACCAAAAATCCCCAAATCTCACTTCTCACGGAAGAAGCCAAATCGTGGTCACAAAACAATCCCGGGGGCTCACAAATTAATCTTTGGGGGTCACGGATTACTCTTTAAGGGGTCACAAAACAAAAAATTAGGGTCACAAATAGTGATTAAAGGGTAACAAATTAAACTCAGTGGGACAAAAATTGTGTGGTGGCTGGATATGATGGGCAACGAGGAAGAGTGGTGGTGGTGGTGGCCTGGTGGGTGCTAATGCTTCAGATCGGGTTCGGGTTTGAGTGTGAGATGAGAGAGGTTAGTGATATGGGTCGGGTGTTGGTGGTGGTGACTGGGTGGAAGTGGCGGTGGTAACTGGGTGGTGGTGACTAGAGGTGCTTGGCGGTTGAGGACAGAGAGAGAATGGAGTTGTTAGGTGGGTGAGGAGAGATAGAGGCTGTGATTCTGGTCCTTTTGGCTGTTTTGTTTTTTTAAATGATTTTTTTCTTTATTTTTTTTATGAAGTGGAGTATGTAACTATATACAACTGGTGTTACAGTAGTATTTACCCCATGAACTCTTAATAGGTCCTTAATGGGCGCTTTCAAAACATAAAGTTTAATGGAAATTTAAGACAAACGTTGGGGGTTTCTAACCCATAAACTCGTTAAACTAGTGTCTAGTGAACCAATTTAGAGACTGGTTAAACTTTTTTTTTTTGTTTTTGCAAACTCATCATAAAAAAAATAATACGAAATTCGTTTCTCTTTTTTTTTGGACTTGACAAACGTAAATTACACTGACACTTTCCGATAGACTCTAGAGGAGTACAGAACCATCTAGAACGGCCCAGATCCTTCTACTATTTTCCGAACAAAGACAAATCAACGGCCCATACCCCCTCAACAAAATAACTCTCCTAATCTCCACTGAATTTTCGTTTATAACAAACAAAACCCAAAGAGACTTTCAACTTCTGCCTTCCCACTTTCAGATCGACAAAGAAGAGAGAGAGAGAGGAGTAGACATGTTTGGAAGAGCACCAAAGAAGAGTGATAACACAAGGTACTATGAGGTCCTTGGTGTGCCTAAGAATGCTTCTCCTGAGGATTTAAAAAAGGCTTATAAAAAAGCTGCCATTAAGAACCATCCTGATAAGGGTGGTGACCCTGAGAAGGTCCGATTTTTTAAATTCTTTAATTTTTGGTTTTGTTCATCTGGGGTTGTTTTATTTTCGTTGATTTCATCTGGGTATGTGTTATTTTCTTCTGGGTGTTTGTTAATTTTTGTGGGTAGATTGTAAAAATTGGATCTTTATCTGGGTTTGTTGTGATTTTTTTTGTAAAGTTTGGATCTTGAGTAGTATGTGTGTGGTTTAGATGGGGGTTTGGTGATTGGTTGATGAATACTAGTATGATTTAAAATTGTTAGATGGATTTATTAGTTGTTGCATATAAATCAGCTTTTGAATTTCGTTTGTGAACTTGTGATGAATGTATAATCTCAAGATTAGGGTCTTGTTTGTAATTAGTAGAGTAATTCAATGTTTGATTAGCAATTATTGGTTGGTAACGTGGCTTTTTGGAGGGGTTAATTGTGATTAGTTAGATTATTAATGGTGTAGGTGAATTTGTGGTGTTTATGTTAGTTGGGTATGTGTATCATCATGTGGTTTGAGTTGAATGCCATTTAGGGCCTGTTCTTTTGAGGGTTGAAAAACTACTAACTGAGATGAGGAACTTTTGTGATGACACTCAATTACGTATTGAAACCCTATCAATGTTGGGCGTTTTTGAAACTAATTAGTGAAACCGTTCCAATGATTTACAAAGAATTATGAGTGTCACTACTTAGTGAGACCTTTCAAAATGAATGTGAGTGTCACAACATCTTACAATTAAAAGAACGAGCTAAAGTGAAAATTAGTAAGCTTAATAAAACAGCTTGTCCTTTGTGGATCAATGTCTAGACTGTTAGTATTATGTGGTTACTAGTGTGAGGACTAGATTATGTGGGGACTTTGGAAAGTAGTAGTTGGAACTTGGAGACACCAAAGAAGTTTGTCTCTTTGTCCTTTAAATAATGAGCTTGTGGCTCGTCTATGATTAATGTGAGGCCGAAAAAACCACAAATTTAGACAAGTGAAAACAAAAAGTTAAGGTCTTTGAAAAGATCATGCAATCTTGAAGCAAGAACGAGTTTTGTGTGTGGTGTGTGGACTATGTAGGCTTGTTGGTGATGTATACGTGAATTATTCTATGCCGTGAGCTGAAATTGGACTTTGATTGTGCGCGGTGCAGTTTAAGGAGTTGGCTCATGCCTATGAGGTGTTGAGTGACCCTGAGAAGCGTGAGATTTATGATCAATATGGTGAAGATGCTCTCAAAGAAGGAATGGGAGGTGGTGGCGGCATGCATGATCCCTTCGACATCTTCTCCTCATTCTTTGGTGGTGGTGGTGGCAACCCCTTTGGTAAGAGTTGTTCTGCACGTAATGTTTGAATTCTTTTCAATGTCTGTGTTGGCATCCGATAACATGCAAGTGGTTGTTTGATGATCAGGTGGCGGTAGTAGCAGAGGTAGGCCAAGGCAAAGGAAGGGAGATGATGTCATTCATCCTCTCAAAGTTTCACTTGAAGATCTCTATAATGCAACAACTAAGAAGCTCTCGCTGTCCCGCAATGTCATTTGCTCCAAGTGTAGTGGGTGAGTGTTTGTACAAGCCAATTGTAGTCAGTCCTGAGGCTGCTAATTCCTTAGTTAGTTTTTTAACACATTTTCCTGCTTGTTGTCTGCCAGCAAAGGATCAAAGTCTGGTGCATCCAGTACGTGTCCCGGCTGCAAAGGTACTGGTATGAAAGTCTCAATCCGACACCTTGGTCCTTCAATGATCCAGCAGATGCAGCATGCTTGCAATGACTGTAAGGGTACTGGAGAGACCATTAATGATAAAGACAGGTGTCCCCAATGTAAGGGTGACAAGGTTGTGCAGGAGAAGAAGGTCCTCGAGGTAAATGTTGAGAAGGGAATGCAGCATGGGCAAAAGATTACTTTCCCTGGAGAGGCAGATGAGGCGGTATGATACAATTTCAACTTTTGGTAGCTTCCTGTCGCAACCTGTGATCACTTTTGTAGTTACTAATTTCCCCGTCTGTTATCTGCAGCCTGATACTGTCACTGGAGATATAGTGTTTGTTCTGCAGCAGAAAGAGCACCCTAAGTTCAAGAGAAAGGGTGAAGACCTCTTCTTTGAGCACACTTTGAGTCTGACAGAGGCTCTTTGTGGGTTCCGATTTGTCTTGACCCACCTTGATGGACGGCAGCTCCTTATCAAGTCGAATCCAGGAGAAGTTATCAAGCCTGGTAAGCATACAAATCTTTAACAAACTCCTCTGTGTGGCCATCAATGATTGTGGGACTATTTATTTTTGAAGTGCATTTCTCATTTTATGTTGGTGTGGTGTGCAGATCAATTCAAGGCAATTGATGATGAGGGTATGCCAATCTACCAGAGGCCATTCATGAAGGGCAAGCTCTACGTCCACTTCACAGTTGAGTTCCCAGACTCTTTGAGCCCTGATCAGGTCACTGGTCTCGAGGCCATACTGCCACCAAAGCCTCCAATGACGATGACTGACATGGAAATTGATGAGTGCGAAGAGACCACTATGCATGATGTGAACATCGAAGAGGAGATGCGAAGGAAGCAGGCCCACGCAGCACAGGAGGCTTATGACGAAGATGATGAGCCTCATGGTGCCCAGAGGGTGCAGTGTGCTCAACAGTGATCGGGCTGACTTGCGAACCATGGTCTACTAGCAATGGATGGCTTGTGGACAAACCCGAAACCCTTTTTTGGTTTATATATTTAAGGAATCGGATTTTCTTGTAATTGTGTGGGTAGTGCAAACATTGTATGGAGATTACTTGAGAACCTATTATTAGACAGATGATGATGATCGCTAATTTCGTTTGTTTCTCGTAAGGCTGACATTATAAATATCCTTGTTAATCTTCTGTTTCTGAAATGTGGTATGAGCTCGATGTTGATCTTAAGCCTGTTAAGGCTTGTGCCATGTAAATTGACTGTCAAAAGACAGGAATTGCTATTCATGTGGACATTGATCTTAGGCGCTTGTTAAACAATTAGGCCTCGTTTGGTTGACAATGGGAAAATAATTCCCATGGGAATCTCTAAATGATGAGAATCTCTAAATGATGGGAAAGTAGATATAGTTGTTTGGATGGGTTAGGGAAATTAAATCCCATGGGAATACAATAATACCTAAGGGGGTCATGGGAACACAAATCCCACAATTTTGTGGGAAAGTGATTCACATGGGAATATAAATCCCATGCAAAAAGAGCAACCAAACAAAACCTCAAAAATACAATTCCTAAGAAAGTAAAAATCACATGGAAAATGTAGGCAACCAAACAACCTCTTAATCTCGAAGAAACTGACACATAACGAACTTCTCTAGTGGGTTTATGCAGTGATAGTTTGCTCTGACATTCATCTAATTTTGATAAGAGCATGTCAAAAGCTCCATTTCTCAAGTTATTCTAATTCTAAAATAAATGAACTCCGTTCCATTTATCAAACTAACAATTGAATCGTTCTAAAAGAATGGGTTGCTTTTCTAACCATCATTATCAGTTTATCACTTATCAAACAAAAAGTTTCATTCACAGAATCACAGGGTAAGGACATATACATGTACAATTGTACATTGGTACATCAGCATAGCCACAGCCCAGAGCATCTTTGGCACACCCATCAGGCATCAGCCCCACATTAACAGTCTGTCACTGCCACACTAGTACACTACCTCTACCAAATCCAGTTCAACTCTCCTAAAATTCAGTACTACTGCTCAGTGCTACACTGATCAGTGATCAAATTCAACCGCAACACCATCCAATACAAATAAATAATTAATTATAAACCAAACAAAAAATGGCTACTAGAGCTCAAAATAAATAAATAAATAAAATGTTGCAAAAATCTCAATACAACGACATTGAGACAACATAAAACAACAACAACAACAACAAAAGTTACCACCTAGTACAAGCTGAAGCCTACGTAAAATTCGAGGAGGTCAAAACACTCTAGTAAAAAAATATTTTCTCTTTTCTTTCCCTACATTGACATCACGGTATCCAATGAAGCATCATGTGACGTCTTGAACCAAAAACAAAAGCATGCACTGGAGCAGGGGTGGACCCACTTGGAGGGCTAGGTGGGCTGACAACCGGCGGCGCCGCCGTGATAGAAGGCGCATCAGGCGGCGGAGGTGAAGCTGCAACAGGAGCTACTGGCGGTGGCGGTGGTGACATGATGACCAATGGCTGCGTTGGCGGTGGCTGCTGCGGCACTTGTTGGTTCGGAGGTGGGGGAGCTAGGTTCGGACCAGGGTCGGGTGGTGGAAATGGGTTCGGGTTTTGGGTCGGGTTGGGTGGAGGAGGGTTGGTGCTAATGAGAGGTGTCGGGTTCAGGTTCGGGTTGATTGGTGAAGGGTAGTTATTATCGTTGTTATTGTTATTGTTGTTATCTGGAGATTGTTGTTGGCAGCTAAGGGCATTATCGTCAGTGCAATTGTGAGATGATGATTTGTGGCTGCTGTGGCGTAAGAGAGTGAAGCCTAAGACAAGGCCTATGATGACCAAGAGTGTTATGATGAAGATGAAGATCTTGGTTGCCTTACCAACATAACACATTTTTGATGGATTGGGTTGAAACTTGAGAGATTGGTTAGTGTAGGAAGAGGGGAGAGAGTGGAGTAGGATGTTGGTGATGAGTGATGATGATTGGGATGGCAAGTGTTAATAATACTTGCACATACATAGTTACGGGCTTTACTGCTGGTTTGGTTTCATTGAGTAATTTGAGTATAGTAGCAGTTGTCAGTTGGTGGTACAATGGTACTTCCAGCGGTAAGATGCTGAAAATAGACAAAGAAAAGGATGTTGAGTTAAAGCTCACTGGCTTTGTGTTTGTGACACAATGGGTTGCCAAATGCCAACTCAGTATAACCATTATTTATTTACTTTATTTTTTTTGGTGTGTGTTTTGGGTAAACATCATGGGCCTAACTCTTATCTAAAGAAGGGGGCGTCTACACTCTACAGTCTACCTAATGGGGTAAAACAGTAGTGGGAGTCACAAGGCTCACTAGTCATAAGTCATAACTAACAATCTTTTTTTTTTGAAGGTTGTCACAAACTTTTTTATTTTAGAACTAGATATATCTTCTGTCACAATTCTATAGTTGTAGTACATGAATCTTTAGGACTCCTTCAGTTCATTTGAGTTTAGTTAAGGATGACAAAGTTAAAACTAAATTAAATTAGATCAATATGATTTCATATTTTAATTGTTTGATGTAAAGATTTCATTTTTTTTGTTGTCCGTCCCAGATTGCAGACCTGGCGGTGGTGGGTAAGTCTCAAAATGAAGATCTCTGAATATGTTGACGCTCGAATTCGAGATCTCGCTTAAGTAGAATGGAGCTGTTTACCGCTTCAATAACCCCATAGGCCCATATTGATAAAGATTCCATATATTTAGTTCAAGAGGATGGAGTAGTCAATTGACATAGCCGGTTATCTAAAAAAGTTGAAGGACTGGCCCATGACCAGTTAGGAAATAAACTAATGACTGTTGAGCTGGACTCGTATTAATAGTTAGAACATGTGAAGTCCACTAGTTTGATGCTACATCCATATGAACCCAATAGGAACTTATTGTATTTTCTTTCTTTGGGTAGATTGGAAGAACCTATTGGAACATAGTTTCCTTCTGACTTCCTTTAGAATGTGGATAGATATGTATGTGGTATACTAGTTTACGTATAAACTTGATACTCATTGTATTGATCGAAATTCATTGGACGGCGATAGACCGATAGTGGTATGAAATTCATGTTTTTGATTTGAAAACGCATAGTCGGAAATGAATGAGTAGAGTAACAAGTAACAACAACAAACAATTGTGTTGCAAATTGCATTCTTGCAACTTTGCAAGGCCCTTTGGCCGTTTATCACAATAAAATGAAACTACCTACTGCAAGCCATACGAATAAGCACTTATTTGTGCGACCAAGGGACGCTTAGCATTGTGAACATCCAAATTCCAAAAGATTGACTTTCAATCGAAGTTTGTGTACCATAAACTTTTGGGAGTGTCATATATGTGGATTAATTGATTAAAGCGTTCATACACAGTTACTGGATGAAACGAAATATATGTAACGCTAGGTTCATGAAATTGACCCCTACAAATCCGTGGTCTAATAATCGTTTTTTGGTCTACTGTATTTCCCCACCCCTTTTCCATTCTATTGAATAACGTTTTTTGTAGAAATGGCTGATATTTGGGAAGGTAATTACGAATGCCCACTGATTAAGGGAAACGAGAAGTCCGTGGGATCTTCCAGCAACTAATAGGGTAAATGAATCAGCTCAAATAGAACAACAAATAGTTTGAACGGCAAAACTAAGGCAAGACTATCTTAGCTTCACCTCAATAATAAGATTTACTTAAGATATACATTTCAATCAGTGTCACCTAGTATAGTAAATTGCTATCTTGCCTTTATAGTTTCTTTGACGTACTCATTCACGACTTGTCCAACAATTAAAGCCCTATTGATCAAATGATCACTATATAAACACAGAAGCTTTTGATCCCTAAACTCATCCGCTTAAAGAAAATTATCATCATCATTTCCTAAATTACAAAGCTAAAGAAAAGAAAAAGTTTCTAAGCAATGGCCAGTTCAATGACGAGCATTCTTTTGATCTCCCTTATTGTGATGACATTACTTGTCACACCTTCTTATGTATGTGCCCTACATATGTTACGAATTTTTCTCTATTCAATTTTTCGTTTCCATCATGCTTCAACTTTACCATGTTTTTTGATGTTTGTGCTAAATTGTTTGCAGGCTGGTGGAGAAGGATCTGTCCCTGTTGAACGTAAGATACAATATACCATTTTTAGTTTTTTCATAGATTATCTGCAAGTGATTATCACTATTGTATTGGTTGATCTAACATTTTGCTAATACTTTAAATGAAACAGAATGTCCTAGTGAATGTAACAGGAGGTGTTCCGAGGCAGGGAGGCAGGACAGGTGTCTCTTCTATTGCAATCTTTGCTGTAAGAAGTGCTTGTGTGTGCCTTCTGGAACTTTTGGTCACAAAGAAGAGTGCCCCTGCTACGATGACTGGAGGAGCTCCAAGGGCACCCCCAAGTGTCCCTAAATCAATTAATAATTTTAAGTATCATTATTGTTAGGACTATCTATTGATGTTATCTTGTGAAGAACTAGTTCACTCATGATTATGGATTATAGCAATAAAATTTAGTTTGGTTCTCTGTCAAGTTTATAATTTTAATTCGGTTCCAATTCTTGCAATGTGTTAACAAATTGACATTATATGATAAGTTGAACTGTGAAAAAAAGGAATTCTGGTTGAGTGTTCTTAAATTACTGCCATCTTCGTATAAACTTCAGCATATCATCAGGAAGGGGTAGGTAGCTCTACGTATTCGGTAGCTGCATGTATTTAAAGCCTGAATCCTAGATACGTCTCTATTCTCATCCTCAAGCAAGTTCTATTTTCTTTTTTTCTTTTTGGTAGAATGAGTACTTGAATTCTCTTCCTCAAGCAGATTGCTAGCTATTGTTAATAACAATTCTTCCAGATTATCCTGACAATTTCTACTAGCATCCTTAATACTACTATAAATCATTACAAAAGGCTGGCTGAACATCATGACTTCTTACCATAAAAAAAAACAAAAACACATGACTTCTTTATTTATTTATTTTTCACTTGTTATAATTAGTTCGCATCTCGACTACAATGCCTACAAAGTTAAAAGAATTATCTCTATCTTTCAGCTTTAGGTGATTATGAATTACATTAAAATGTTTATGAAAACCTTCCAATATTTTATTTTTGGTGAAGTTGTTAAAAGTCAATATTTCAATGCAGCAATTGGTCAATCTCGAAACAACCTTTTATTTTCTTAAATAGGGATATGGTTGCGTACATCCTGACCACAAGTACCCCCAACTGAATGGGGATTACACTCGATTGTAGTTATTGTTGTATCTCGACTAAACAATTGTGTTGCGTAGCTGCGCATGAGATAAAGCAGAAGTTTCCATTGAGTTGAATAAAGCGCAAGTGAGATCCACTTATGTCTCAAATTTATACACGTACGGGAGGGTGGCCGGTTCTTGGTGCGAGTTTCTATTTTGTGTGGCTCGTATTCTCATTGTTTTACCTTCCCATCTTGGACATTTATGGCCATCGACCATACGAACTTCTTATAAATATAGACATAAAGTCATGCCATACCAACAGCATTACTTATTTGCTTGTGTCTAAAAACATCATATATAGCTAAATAATGGAGTGCACAGCTCTTAACATGCTTAAGTTTATGCTTTTGACTTCATTTCTCCTGCTCCTGCCTCTTACTCAAGCTATACGCACATCTTATGTGGATTGCGGTGAGTTTTTTTTTTTGGCTAAAAATATTAGCCGAATAACATAAATCATTATTTACGGTGCTACATATGTAGATACTAGATAAAATGTTTTTGTCTAATCTATGAAATGGCGTCGCAGGCCATTATGCACCAGTTAAGTTCAAAGACTTCACCATATCTACTGGTTCTGATCGAATTGCGAACGTTAGTTTCTCCTTGACCGGTACGGAGTGCTTTAATTCTTTTTGTGGTCAACTACCTATTTGATTCCAGTATTCCACGGCATAATTTGTCTTCAATCTAATAGCGTAACCATGGATTAATAAGTTAGAGCATTCAACGCTAATAGTGGGATTCAAACTCTTGGTCTTCGATATGAAAATTAGGGTCGAAACCACTAAATCAAGTATTACTTGGTATTGATTAGCCAATTGTGCGGTTTCAATTGTTAATTGTAATAGTAAATACTAAAATATATAATTACTTTTTTGTACAGATTTTGTAATTGAGAAGGGCGCATATTACGAGGTTACAGTCAAACTTGGTTCGATAAAATTAATCAACAAGGTAGTTGACATATGCGAGGAATCAAAAAGTCTTACCCCTCAGGTATCATGTCCCCTTTCACCGGGAGACTACGCAATGAGCTACTCCATGCCTCCGGAAACTCCTAAAGTAAGGCACTAAGCTTCAATCTACATTCATGCACTAGTAATCGACCTGACGATAGTGCTCTCGTATTATCTATTCACTCTGTGACAATTTGTTCTTTTTTGAAGTTGCGACTTGGTTTCTATTAGTTTAGAGGCTGATTAATGAGTTTTTTTTCATTCACGTACATGAGATGTGATTCGAACCGACAACTACCAGTTTCAGAGACGAAATGTTGAATCACTACGCCAACCCAACTTGGTTTGGTCTCTATTAGTTTAGCGCAACTAGATTAATAAACTTCAATAATAGATCAATTCAAGGATAATGTTAAGCACTTAAGCTGACGACTAATTCCCAAGGTCATTAACCCACCTTTTATACATCTCTATCTTTCTCTAGGCATTAACGCACTGGATCGAAAAATTTATTTATCCCTACAAGACTTTAACTGTACTTCTGTCAATGGATGACTTTGCATAGGAATAATACATGTTTTGGAAAAGTTTGATTCAATTTACAATCGTACGGCACATGACGCTGATATGATCTTGATGTATTATTTCAATTTTTAGTATCTTGATGTATGATTAGAGTACATACTAATTACTAATTAAGTAGTACACTGCATCAGGACCTTCACCTTTTACTGTAATATTATCTTGATGTATTATTCCGATTTATGCCATTGAGCTTTGACCTAAGTACGTTAATGTACCAGGCTAAATTTACGATAAACGTAAGAGCATATGACGCTGATGAGGAGGTCCTAGCTTGCGTCGACTTGATAGCGGATCTGACAGAAATTCCGTCCTTTCAAGGGTTCATTGTTGAGTGAGCTGTCGTGTGAAAGTGTAATTGATCTCAATTTCTGAAACACGTATCTAATTACCTGTGCAATAAACATCCTGACAACAAGGATTTTCACCAATTCCATCTTTTTATGAAAATTTGTATACACCAGTTACATATATAAGACGAGATCAATAATAACAAAATAAAGGTACTAACTTTGATAAGTGATCCTTTTTGGCCATGAATGATCCTACAAAAAATGTTTGAATATATAAAGCAAGTGCAAACAAGTTTTTGTACTTTATTTGCAATAAAGAATGGTATACGATACGGCGTTAATGTCGATCTGGATATTGTCTTAAATTAAAACAAAACGGTTAATTCGGAGACTAAGGGTGTGTTTTGGTCAGCTGAAATGATATGAACTGAAACTTAACTGAATTGAAAAAAACTGAAAGAAACAGAATTGAACTGAAAAAAACTGAAAGATGTTGAACTGAACTGAAAAAAACTGAAGACAGTTATAATTATAACTAAAAATTAACTGAACTGAACTGAAAAAAACTGAAAAATGCTGAACTGAACTGAAAAAAACTGAATAATGCTGAACTGAACTGAAAAAAACTGAACTATAGTACTACCGATGAACAAAACACAGCCTAAAAAATGCATAGATGAATCGAAGTTGGGATAGAATCCGGTTTACCACTTCACCAAAGACAAACCTTTACCATTATATAAAATAGAATACATCACCTAGGTTAAGTCATATAAAACCCTACTTTTTTATCAATTAAAAAAATTTTAAAAAAAAGTAGAAGGGAACGTCTTGGAGCGTTGGGCAGCAGCATATTGAGAAAAAAAATAATTCCAAAAAAAAAGAAGCAGAATCATTTTCCCTTTTTTTTTTTGTCGACATCCATCCCCTTTGGTAACTGTATCACCTACCTTCCAATCTCCCATTATCTTACCTCTCACCCAAATCAATCAGATCAATCACAATATCTTCACCAAATTAACACAAAAATAAAAATAAAAATCATACGCTCCATGAAAGATCGTCTATACTGGGTCACATGTTACCAGAAAATATAGTAAGTTTGAAGGAATCACGCATTCATGCTCACTCTCAACCCATCTCATTCTGATCACACTTGCCTCAATTACAAAGATTATATTCACGATCTTTGCTCTTCAAACCGAGCAATAGAAGTTTGTCTTCCCCTTATACGAATTTCTTCTTCAGTAAGATTGCTTTTCAAATTCAAAGTTTGTCGGGTTGGGCGGGAGGGATGAAATCACCACGAGTCTTCCCTTTAAATAGAGAGCATTTTCCGGTACGATTTGCTCATCCCTACTGTATTCCTGCAATATAATAAACCCTACACCTTTCTAATTCTCTGGCTTTTCTTTGTGTTTTGTAGTAGTGTTTTGTACATATTCAAATTGTGAATAGCGATTTTTTCCCGTGGCTATGTTTGTGTTGGCTACGTTTGTTGTTGGCTAAGTTTGTGTTCTGCTTCTTCTTTGAAATTATCATCTTTCATGCCCTTTTCAAATTAATCACTTGCTAAAAATTCTACTGAAAAGTCATATATCCTGCATCATACAAAATCTCTCACTACTTTTGGTAGTGGTAAAGATAACTGTACTAAGTGTGATGTGCTGATGATTTTTTTTACAGATGAATCGTATTGAAGTGTTCATAAGCTGTTGTTTTGCATTCAATTACAAGTGCATAATTCTTGAGTGAAAATCATACAACATTGAGGAATAACCAGCAATATGGTTAATGATCATAGAGCTACTAGGCACCGCTATAAGTTTTTTTTTTTGACAGTAAGCTGAAGTTACAGAGGTATTAATCATTCGATATTGTCACAAGACCAGACAACAAGACAACCCTTTTATCATAGGTCAATATGCATTTGTTTTGGACAGTAAAGATGTACTATTTATTTTTAAAGGATGAGTTGAACACAATAGTTGGTTTCCAATCAAGTACCATTGTTAGGATTGCTGATCAGTTTATATGCTGGACATTTCATGTTTGCACGTCGACTTTCACGGTTGATGAGTATAAAACTACAGGAAAACGAAAAATGAATTAGCTCCAGGCACTCAAAGTACTAACTTTATTGTTAAGCTCTAGCAATTTTAATAATGCTTTGGGTGTTTTCTTCTCCGTAAATTTAATTTGGTCTGGTCAAATTTGATTTTGGATTATAGGGTGCTCAAATTGGTATTGTTCCTTGATCGTTGTTCTGAGTACGTTTAAATATTTCATAATTTCTAATCCTTTTCTTTTTCGGCCCTTCTTACACAAGGGAAGGTAGAGCTGGAGCTTGCTAAGTTCAGATAGAATCTCAAAGTTCTGTTCAAATCATTTGTATTTCAGTCCTTAGTCTTTTATTGTTCTTTTCAATTTTATTATGAAGCCTAAATAGTGTGAGTACTTAATAGTCTACAGTTTTCTATTTTACATATAACTTGCATGACATATATTAAGTTCTAGATCCCACTCAGTTGTTGTTACAATATTAATTTGATCGGTCAGGTAATAATGTGGCCTTTTCAAATAAATTACTTTCCGAACATTGTCTTGATGACTGAGATGATATAGACCAAAGGTTGCTTTTTGCGAAATCATTTTAATTTTGTTCAAATGGAAACATTAGTAATTACTTTCCAAACAGTATCTGAGATGAATGAGATGAGAATCAATATGATATTGACTCTTTGCCCACTGCTTTCTATGTACATGTAACGATTGTTGTGAGCGTTTAGTCCACTAGGTCGGAAAAATTAGGATTAGAACTAAATGATAAAGGTCTGCATCTTTATCATCCAAGTTCCAACCCTAAGGTACAGTCAAGAAGATAGAAAGAGGAAAGCAAGGACGATAAGGTCTGCATCTTTATCATTTAGTTCTAATCCTAATTTTTCCAACCTAGACTTTGACTTAAGTAGTCGGTAAATCGTAAGACAGTGGTCGCACCTTGACAGTATCTATTCAACGGACTACCGTTTGTTGCATTTGGGGTTTTTGGACTGTGTCTTTGTGGTCTGTATGAGTCTCTTTTATGCTGGCATAACATTGGTGGGGTTGTGTCTCATTTTAGTTAAAGTCATGTGGTACAATGAGCTTTCTCAACTGTTTTTACGATTACTTGGTGCAAATTATACTGAAGTCATCTTATTGGTAAAACTCTTTCGCTATTTCAGCCAGTACAAGTTGAATCGAAAAGAGAATAAGTGGGATTATCAAGGAAAATGACCTTAGTGTATCAAGGAAACATTTCTTTGATTATCAATGCATATTTGGACAATACACTAAAGTGACTGAGATGCCTAATGGAAATATGACTTTAGTGTATGAGACAATTCCGTTGATGGAGTTGTCAAAATTTTGTTGCCTGACTGCACTTGTGGATTGTTCTTTTGTATCTGACAAATTCAGGTGAGGAAAGAGTCCAGAGACGCATGCTCAAACATAATGGAGGATGGCTTGGATGGTTTTTGGAATTCAAAGAAAGCGTTATAACATGTTTTGCCTCTGTAGTTCTCTGCCTTGGTTGGACAGAGTCTTGCATCAATTTGCTGTCCACAAGTCCTTTATTTACCTAAGGTGGGTAGAATTTGAATTAGAATGTTGGACAACTGGCTATACTGACTGATTAGGGTATCATAGTCTTAAGTATGCTTTCCTGTCATGGTGCATACCTTCTTCCAACTCTTTTTCTTGCCCTTGTTTGGAGAGCTCTTTTTGAGGCAAATACTATATGATTATTGTAGTTGTAGTTTACAGGGGCTGAACAGTTTCGCTCGAAAGCTTATGGATGATCTGAATTGTGACTATATTTGTCAGTTTGTAAAGATGTCAATGTTCAACTTGCTCTATTGCATTTGTGGTGCTTGGGAGCCCATTTTGTGGGTGTGCTTTATGAATAAACTTTCAGAGAGCGCTTCTTTCAACTTCTCTTTGTTCTTTTTATTTCCTTTTGTCATTTTCCAACTCTTCATACGGCACTCTTTGAATTTATCTTTGATAACTATGTTTTTTTTTTTTGAATACGTACATATACACTATTAGATAAAATTGACAAACTTTGCGTCCATAATTAAAGTATATCTTTTTCCTTGGAAATATGCCTTGACAAACTCATCAAGGTCTACAGTTTTCTCTTTTCGATCCCTTGCAGCTGGTCTACTATCTAGCTGAGCTTGCTTCGATGAACTATTGCCCGTCTCTGGTTGCTGCCTCAGCGGTCTATGTTGCACGGCTCGCCCTGAACAAGGCTCCTACCTGGAGCGAGACTTTAAGGCGTTACACTGGTTTATCTTATGAGCATCTACTGAAATGCGCCAAGGTGATAGCATGCATGCACGCAGCATCAGGACTTAAGCTCCAAGCTGCATACAAGAAATACTCCAAGGCTGTGAGTATGCTGTAGCAATGTGTTCACCTGCCATTGCTCTACTGTGTTGATCATTCAAGGGCTTCTTGCTGATGACATCTTAGAAATTATGTAGTGTTCTTTTATAACTGGTTTTCACTGAAGAAGGTCGTTTTTTTTTAACTCCTAAATCAGTGTCAATTCACATTTTCTGTTGGTAGGGATATTTGTGCAGCATTGCTCACCTATACTTGGTAGTAGTATGGTGTGTAATTGCCAAAACTTAATGGCAAATTAGGAAGTTGTAAAGTTATAAAAATCTTTACAATTATTTTATCTCAATTAACAATAAATTGCCAGACTTGAATATTTGTGCAGCACCTCCTCATTTAAAAGTAAACGTGAAGATGTTTCAAGTGAAGAAGGTAAAAATTGCTATGGAAATGAAGTGTCGTTAGTCAAAATCAATTTTTTTAACTTAACTTATAACACTACAAAAATTTTGACTTATTCCAACAGATGTGTGGTGACAAATAAAATATCTGTTGGTAAAAATTGATAATGCCAACAGATCGCTTAACTGTTGGTCAACTTTCATTAGCAGAATTTGTATTGCAACAGAAAGCCATATCCGTTGGCATTGCCGAACTAGTGCCAACAGATAAAGTTTTTAACAAAACATCTGTCGGCAATTCTATCCAATTTTCCCTATATACCGCGCCAAAGATTTTGAGTTCCCACTGTCCCCATTGATAACACTTGATTCCCAAATATGCCCTTATAAATATTTGTATTGAGCATGTTTCTAAGGGCAATTTCGTAAATCAATTATAACTTTATTCTTTCATTAAAGAAAAACAAAACTCAGACAGCCTCTCACTGTGTCTCACACAGCCATCACACTCTCACTCTCTCACCAACAGAAAGACCGACTCTCATCTCAAGCTTAGTAGATGTAAGTTTTATCTCAAGCTTAAACCCTAGCTTTCAAATCTTTGTGTTTTTCTATCGATTTCCATGTTAAGCTTAAACCGTAGTAGATTCTCCATAATCTGTTTATCAGTTTTGTGGTTTTAAAATTTAATTTTCTTTGAATTTGTTTTTTTTTTTTTAATTTGCTTAACTGATGGAACAGACTTCTAACTTTATTTCTGATTTTAGGTTATTTGTTTGTTTATCGATTTTTTTTTTGTTTGTTTGATGGGTTAAATGGAACTTGTTTGTTTGATCATGATTCTTTACAATATAGTTAAGCTTCTTTGCAATATTTGTAAAGTTTTTGCTACGATTAGGCTTGGTTGTGTGCTTGGTATCATGTTGTTCCATTAGGGTGGATTGTAATGGTGATTGAGAAGTAATTATTTGGTAAAGGGGTCTTGGCCGACCGCC
>ONZK01003346.1:6440-26104 GCA_900322385.1 Pharnaceum exiguum
CCCCCCCCCCCCCCCCCCCCCCCCCCCCTCATTTAGCCGTTAAGGAAGCCAAGAAGTCTACTCGGCCCATAATGTAATCTATGGATGGGTAACATGCCATAATCCTGAAACTGATCAGGGTCGGCTAACACGGACCATAACGGAATTCAAATAATGCAGTTTAGGATTATATCAAATGCAGTGTCGTTCATACGCAAAGTGCTGACCCTAACACATCTTATCATGAATTTTTTACATCGATCTTGGTACCAGGTTAGGTCACTATATCAACGAAATAGTATCAAAAGAGAGAAAATAAATACTCATGAACAAATTCAAAACAAATTAGATATGCTGTCTGCCACACTAAATATCGTTCTGTTGGATTCCCATTTTCCAAGGAGGACAAAATTGCAACTCAAGGTTGATAAATACATAAGGAAAGTATACCTCATCCAACTTGTCACCTCCTTTAACAAGCACAGAGTAATAGACTTTCTCAGCCTTCCCATTAACTTTTTCTTCTCTCTCATCAATGTATGCAACACGAAGGGAAGGATACCTGTGAGTTGTTATATTAGTGCATAACTACCACACAATTGCCCGCCATACAGTTAAAACACTTTATTTGGTAAAAGGAAAACCTACGTCAGCATAAGATTCAGAATGTTATTGGCACAGCTTCTCTCCCGAGCATCACTGGACTTCTTTTGATTACCATAGACTTGACATGAGACAACGTAGGTGAACTTCATATCAGATAGCGCTTGTGAGTAATCAAAAATTTTCTTATGGGCTTCACTTTTTTCAATGGTTCTGTAGCCACTAAAGATAGCTGCACAAACAACCGACCAATGATTTCAGTACTTTTGAAGCACACTCGATGATAAGCAAGCCTGAACAGGAAAGGAGCACAGTTATTTTTGATAGAAGGAAAGGAGCACAGTTTATACCCTTGTCTTCTGCATATTCCAAGAAACATTGCAAATCCAAAGCCTGACGATAGTACATCATTCCTCTGACTAAAACAAAGAAAGCAGCACAAGTTGAGTGGGAGCCTTCGACATGTGAAAGAGAAAATTTGAACATCAACCGAGTAAAACAAACCTGTTCTAGCAAGTGTTTGCCCTCTATAAGAGACCCAATGGCGAACCAACTCTTTGCTATCCTTGCTTGCATATCCAAGTTTTGGATCACTAATCCTTTCCAAGAAATTGCTCCATTCATCTAGAGAGATACAGTTGCAGGTCATGCGTGAAGCTACACAATAAACATTTGTAGCAATAAACCAAGTATTAACTTACCAGGATAGATCTTCTGCAGATAGAACAATATTGAAATGCCATCCTCATTTTCCTCATGGAGTTCATCCCACGAATAGAGAACATCTTCTTTGAAGTAAGGGGTCAAAACGCTGAAAACAAAAAAATCCAACAAAATGAAAGGAATGCAGGTCCATCGAAACAATAGCTCATGAATGCTATGAGGGGTCAGGGGTCTCAGGTATCAGCCAATCCTGATGGAATATCATTTAGTAGTCCCAAGTCTCAGCAAAGACAACATTCAAGTACACCCAACAACAAAATGCTTAACTTCCCTTTTTATGCTCGATTACTTCTTATTTTTGATAATGTAGTTCACTGCCGTGTTAGACCTGAACCAAACGTAAACCAAAACAGCACCACTAAAAAGAAAGCCAGTCCAGCGCCTCAAAACCCCAAATACTGAAAAATGAAGCAGTGACTGTCAGCTTCATCATAATAACTCACCTAAATGAAAGCATGTTGCGGACATAAGGAGCATAAGGCATGGTCATGAACAGAGAGTTAGTGAAAAACGTCATCCGACGACGAGCATCCAAGTTCATCGGTACATTTATTGCAGATTCCTTTTCACTCAGGAGAACATGTAATCGAACAACCTACAGACATTTTGAAGTGAGCATAAGGTAGAGAAGGATAATTTAGTAGATTGCCAAGAGACAAAGAATTGAAGTTAAAAAAAAAATGGGGCATGCCTTTTCTCTCCATGATTTATTACGTAATAGATGGATGTGAATCTTCTCAAACCTCTGCTCCCTTTTGCTGTCGTCGTCATATAGATGGTGTGGTCGAGCCTTCTTCAGGATGCTAGAACACAAGGGAGTACAACAAATACCATGTACAATTACATGTTAGCTACAAATCCAAACACTTGGTGCTGTTTGTCATACAAAAAAAAAAGCATATCAAAGCTCTTACTCATGTCCGTCTTTCATGACATCTTGTGTGATAATCTCCATAATATCTTGGAGGATGTTAATGATATGGGACTTATAAAGGTCTTCATCATCATAGTCACTATCACTCAGCTGCCAAAAAGACAATTTGTGACAACGCTTTTCAAAATCAAATATTTTAAGTGTACTGGTTACAAATATGAGTAGAAACACGAGAAAGGTTTCAACAAATTGTAGGACAAAATCATGGTCACAAAGCTAGAAGCCGTTTTGGGGAGGGTGCCATGTAAGTAAAAATACCAGTAATTTCAGAAATTTCTCCAGCTTGTTGTGAAGTGTAGGCAACCCCTCAATATGAAATTCAGTGAGAAATTTACGCTGTTGTACACTAGTTTCTACTTTTTCACATATCTCTCTGATTGCACTGCAAGAAAAAGCAACATTTTCAGAATCCATTGGGTACTTTAAACTTATTGCAGAAGCTCATCAATTTTAAATTAAGGATAAGACAATAAAAGAAAGTACGCCTCACAGCTTATCATCTGCATCTTCCAAGAGTTCAAAGAGAATCTCTCTAAGAGTCTCATAGCATTCAACTACTGCTGAATTCATGTAATCATCCTCCCTTATCTTGGAAAATAGCTCAGCATCATCCTTTATCTTGCCTTTTGCCATGTCAAGTGCTATCGGAATCTGTTACACACAAAACAAGAAGCTCACATAGCCGTAAAAGTGCACATAAATGCTAACAAATAGTAACATAACAGGAAACATACCTTACTAGCCAGAAGGAAAGGAGGCCACTGGACAACAGAAACCTTGCTGGAGGTGTATGGTACAAGCAGTAAATCTCTCTCCCTAAAATGCAAGCAAGTCAGCAGAGCAGATTACAAGAAAAAGACCACAACATATATTGGAAAACATCAAATAAATTTGCAAAATCCTACTGAATATTGAAAGCAAGAAAACTCAACCTATGGTTAATCAAATCCTCCAGCCGCAATGAGTGTATGAATTCATTCCATACTTGAGAGAACTTTGCAATGTTCTTCCTTTGCTCCATTATATCCTGCCATGATCACCATACATCAAGCAAATTAGTCACACAAACTATGTACAGCATGATACAAAAGGCTCATGGGTGAAAAACTTAAAACAATTCTACCATTTGCCTCCGCTTATGTTCCTCCCTAGATTTAGGAACAAGACGCTTCCTGAAGGCTGAAGGCACAGACTCAAACCTAGAGCGCAACATCCCAAGCGTGCGTATCTGCACAGAGAGAAATTAACAAAGAAAGCCCATGAAACTAAATAAAATAAAAGGGCCCAATTCCCTCCCTTGATCAATTCATGCACATACCTCCCCAATCTACCCCAGGATTCTAAAGTAATCACGAACAAATCACATGTTTAAATTTCAGATTTAAAAAACTGCCCGTAAATTAGATGCGAGAAGCCCCTCACGAATGAGCAGCTTATGTCAAGGATATTCTACAAGCACCTTTAGGACAGTGTATACACCGAAAGACACGCACCTCACCCAGATGATTGAAAGCGCCAAGGATTCCACCGACTACTGTAGCAAAGATTGCATACCATATTTGTGCATCCATAAGATAGACCTACATAGATAGGAGCTCTCTTAGAGAAACGCAGCAATGAAAAAGTGTAATAGTAAAACCTGATTATCAAATTCCGTCTTTTGAGTCACTTACAAGAACAACTGGAGCCCAAATAGCAAGGATCACCCCAAAATTATGTTTAGCTACAATAAAGTGCAAAATCAAAATCAGCATGTCATCGTTATGGCCAGAAAATATCAACAGCCACCTGAAGATTGCAGCAAACTTACCATTAGGAAAGAACTCATGCCACTCATAGTAGTTGCCCAATTTCAGCTGCCATATTTGTTTAGTCGGTCCAATTAGGGGCAAAATCTGTACATCGTATGAAGGATTACGAATTAAAACGTAGTTGCAATAGTTCTATGTATATAATGAACCCATGAATCAACCGAATATGACTACCATAGGACATGCAGTATGCAGGTAGCAATTCAATGAAACTATTGAGATCAAATTAATCAAAATGAATAAATGATGGCCCCCCTCCCCACCAACCACCACCACCACCATACAATGATGTGGGAGAAACAATAAAATCAGTATCGTTTCAAAAGCTACTGAATCATACTTCCCAAGGAAATCCATGAGATTCTTCCTTCATAAATAATTTCTTGACCATATAAGTTTGCATTTATACGATCTCCCTTCATGGCTCTAGTTTTTTTGGGAAGTCAGACTTCCTTAAAAAATAAAGCCTTTGTGCAAATGCTCATAAGAGAAAAAACACTGTAATTGACATGTGCGAGAAAATTTTGAGTTGGCCATTTCACCTAGTGTTTGTATGTTATCAAGCAAGTAAACAGCTTATTCCTTTATTTTCATGTACCACAATGAAATGCCCTTCTTGCAGTACATCAGAAAAGGTTTTTCCAGCAATGCTAAAAAAGCTGCCGATTCCTTACCTGGGTGGGGCTGGAAAAAGAAATATATGTCATCTGATGGCGTGCAGTGTCGGCAGCTTTGTGGTACTAATACTAGCCAACAAGGTATGTCTTTTGATTTGGTGTGCCAGGTGACCTATTTCACTTATGAGCAAAGGCAGTATGGTGCTTATAGGCATACAGTACAATTTAGCTTGAAAAGATTAGGAAAACTTGCAGAAAACATCTCCCTTCTTATGTCATCGCTTACTAAACAACAAACCCAGTGGAACCCCATTCCATGGGAGTGTTGGGGATCAACATGTACGCAACCTTTCCCCAGTTTGAAAAAAAACGGAGAGTTGTTTCCAAGAGCTATCCTAGATACATTGCTGCATTGAAGTAAGGACTTCCCGCAACTTCACAAAATATAAGAAGTGTCGGAGTTTCTAAGCCATCCTTTTGATATAGTCCATATTCCCCAAAGTTCAAAGATATTAATAGAAAATTTTGTAGGTATCAATCATCTCCAACGTATCTTCAAATTCTGGTCTTTCTTCAATTGAGGAGTTTGCATATTATGTTAATACATTTTGGAGAGGCTGAAATAAAGCCAGAAAATCTGGGGACAAAACCCATAATTGTCCATGCAACTGCCCAAGCTTATAGGTGAAACATCGCAAGTTGAAAAGTACTCTTATGATTAATCCAAAATGACAGCAGCTGAGATGCACTTATGATTAGCTTTACCTCAACATAGTAACTAAACGCAAGCTTGCAAATGAGCAATAAGATCCAGAACATGGTGTACCTAGAAAGAAAGAAAAAAACATTTAGTGGCACTGTAAACAGGAGGATTTCATTGAAAACAGCAATCAACCATGTTCAAGAGCAAATCTTAAGGACTACTGAAACATCACAAACGTTGGGGACCATGAGAATATATTAAACCTTCTAAAGTAGATTATCTTACTTCAAAAGGGAAAATGTATCTTCATGCATGCCTCGTCCCACATACAATTTCGGCTGCAAAATGTTAATCAAAAGTAAGCAACACAATGAAGCCGTGCAGAAGAACTCAACAAAGTAAAACCAAACTAATTGCGTGCCTGGGACCACCAAGTGATAAGAAGGATGATATATGAATCTGATCTTTCCATGAATTTCCGTACAGGTGGAAGAAAAAATAGAAGAGCAGCCAAGATACTTGGAGCCATATAAACCGCAACTGCAATATTAAAGAAGGACTGGGTACGCCAGAATCCACCCCAGTTGGTGAAAAAATCACCAAGCCCCAATGGATTATGCACATAGCTTGAGTACCCTATGGGCAACACCACCGCCCACATAGCTGCAAAAGCAAACTTCAAGAGGTATCGTAGTATTTGGGAAAACTTCAAGCTTCCCCAAGCTTTCCAACTAAGAATGATATCCAGAGTAGCTGCAGAGAGAAAGTGAAAACAATCACCAACAATGCATAATAAGCAATGTCAGGTTTCCCATGTGTGTAGTGAAGAGTGGATTGTACCACATCGGAGAAAGAGGGGGAGGGTGACTAGTATATAGGTTTGGTGGGCTACTCCTATTGCCTATTGGTTTTAAGATGGAACCTCATCAGACTTGTGTGCAAGCCACCTCTCCCCAGACACAGGCCTAGCCTGTAGGCCCAACAAGCACCAAGGAGACAGTTGCGTGGATGTGCTCTCAGCAAATAATGACATATTTTCAAGTTTAATTCAACATCTTTCATAGAGCAGAAATTAAAGATCTAGCATAAGAGACTGATGATGAATCACCTCCCAGAAGATTTAAGAATGCATATGTAACGAAGATGCTCAATACATTTCTGAAGACATCCCCATCAGCAATTGAGAGAATAGAACCAGAAGGACTTGCTGCAACTATGACCATTGCCTGAAACCAAAATAAAGTTGATATCTCATCAAGTTCTTGAGACGGGCTCGAGCGCAGCTCACAAACGAGCAACTACACAAATTAAACTAGAAAAAGTTGAAAGACATCGAAAAATTTTAACGTACCTGGAAAGCAAGTATGAAGAAAATCCACATACGGTCGAAATTTCTGTAGAGATGGCAAAAAGTGCGCATTTCAACAAAGTTCGTCTTTGGTTTCCTCTTCCCAGCGGCAACTGGATCAGGCCTCTACCAAAACAGAGATCTCTATCATTAGTATGAAGCCAATAGAAGAGAATAATTCCCATAGCCCACCTAATACATAATTCATATTGCATAGAAAATAAAATCGAGCACTGCCTTCCCAGTAATCACCTGGACTCAACCCCTCAAATTACAAGAGATGGAGAGTACATGCAAGATGGCAACAACCATCTTCTACTTGATGACAAAGTCCAGAAAGTTTATTGAGCCATTTGAGATAGTACACTATAATCCAAAGCCAAAGAACAACGAATCTTTGACTACACCGAACTCCATCAGCCCCCCCCTCCCAAATTTTAAAATAAAAAAATCAATACCCAATGCATATAAACTTTGGGATTAAGGCTATATTCTTGTTGTCGTAACAATATCCCAGTGCCAAATGGTTCCAACCCAAGCGGGCAACCGTATGGGGCGTTCTGATGCATGGAACCTTTCCCGCATAGCATAGAGAAAAGTTTAAGATTGAGCTAATGTTAACATGATGAATAAGACAACCGATTATATGCTGAGCACAAAATTTATCACAGGGCTAACAGGCATTTCTAAGACAGTATGGCTCAAGATTAACATGTTGACTAACTTATGAAAGAAATGTACATGTATATATACCTTGCTTGAATCCTGCTTCTCAACGCTATGTACAAAGAAGTCAGCCTTGTGATCCATTGGCCACCCTAACTTGAAACATTTACTAGACCTAAAAGGAAATTTCATTCGTTAATAACATTAACAAGGAACACAAACAAAATATATAACATGGGAAGTGTTAAACTTACCAGAAGTACTCATTTAGATCATCATAGTTTCTCCATGCTGAGTGGCTAGCTGTGCCTTGTTTGTTTCTTTTCGCTTCCTTTCGACACAGTAGATAATCGTTTTTGAGTAACAGCTTGTCAGTGATAAAATAGAGATGCCTTCAACTTGAAAGATTATCAAACATTACCTTCCGTATAACATCATATATTGGAGCTACAGTTTTCTTCAAAAACGACTTATCTTCATGCGTTGCAGCTTGGTAAGTTTCCCCGGTGATGGGATGTACGTTACTGTACAAAATCCCATGAATTTCACTAGCCATCTACAAGAACCAGAATATTGAACAGCACTTCATGTAAGCTTGTGTCATTGTGTGAATAGCCAAAATAGGATTGGAGTTCAATACGTATGCACGTGAGCACTAATTAGGGAGCTCAATCCATGCACGCAACGAGCTTAGGCATATAGTCACAGTCAATCTAAAAGGAGTTGTTGGAACTAGGAAGTCGAGAAATTCAAGAGATCTTTAAACTATGGCAGTAGAAGTAGTCTTCAGATAGGCTTCTTAATAGGGAACTAATTCTTTTAGGCTCATTTGGATTCTTTGGATTCAGTTAAAAGGCTCTGGATAAACATCACTAATAGATAGTCATGAAAAGTGAGACAATCAAAAATCCAATAAAACATACTGTAACAAGTACTTAAAACTTCTCCAAAAGCAAACTCACATTATGGAAGATGTAGCATAGACACTCAGGCATGAATCTAATATTTGAAGCTTCACCCCAAATAAGAAGATACAGAGCTATATACAAAAGCTCCAATTGATGTATGTCAGCCCCAGGAGGATACCTAGCAAATCAAAAAGACAATACGAAGTCAATTCAACAGCTACGCTGTTTGTGTACCATTAAAATAACATGTCCAATATCTCAGATACAATGCTATTGATATGCAAAGTAAAGCTTACTTAAGATTGGATTTGCAATGCAGATAATCACACCACAGTTCATAGTTTTTGAAGACTTTATCCTTTAACTGGTGAATAGTGTTGACAGACAGCTGCAAAGAATCGTGAAGAATCAGATTGTGGACAGCATTAGTGGTAGGTGATAATGCTAAGAACATGGTTGAAAAAACATACAGCTCCATACTCTTCAGATCGTCTTCCTCTTACATCCATATTTGCAAGTAACAGTATTAAGTGCTCCCTCTGATTTGCCACATTTCCTTTCTTTTCCCGCACAAAAGAATTAGAATCAGTAAATGAAACAAGGGAATATCCACGTGATCCAACACATATGATATGAGTATATGACTTCAGCAAACAAAGAAGAGGGCTGAATCAAAAACACTCCAGTTAGTATATAGTTCATATAAAAAAAATCACGAGGAAGATCAGAAGGGCCGCCTATGGTTCAAGCTTGAAGAAGGATCCAAGTCCATTTTCATTTTCTCTTACTTGGCTATTTTGGAAAGCTAACTCAAAAAAATTATTGTGCTCAGTTAGCATGGTTGAGTACATCCTGACCCCCAGCACTTCCTATTGAATGGGAATTACAGTGGGCTGATGTTGTCGTTGTTGTAGTTAGGCATGGTCAAGGCCTTGCAAAAGAGTTTTAGCTTCATGAATTGTGAATGCGAATCCAGACAAGAAAAGAAATTGTGGATCCTCTTTGAAATGCATAAAAGAAGAAAAAAGTCAGGACACCATAAGCATAACCAAGTATCACCACATCAATGATAACAACAAACAATAATCCAGTGGTAGCACAAAAATATCTCAGCCAATCAAAAATATACACATGAGAACCAGGTGAAAAATAAAAGAGTTCATGAAGAGAGCTACAAACTAACAAATAAGCGGCTCCACAATAAAGATAATAATGATGAAAGGAGAAATAAACATAACAACAATGTTCACCTGGAAACCAAAAGCAGATGCTAGCCAATCAAGAATGTCATTAATAGATTTGTCCCGGTACTCCGGCATGATAACATTGTCATCATGGTTATTGGCAGCCAAAGGCATTCTAGGCATCGGGAGGCCGTCCAAACTACGTATAGCTTGGATGGCAGCTTTAATCTACATTGAGTAAAAGAAGGTGGAAAGAAAAACATTATTGAGAAACTAATAAGTTACATGATAAGACCAAAGTCACAGAAATAGCTCAAGCGCAACCTCAGGAAGTTCCATTATTGCTGGTTTAACCCCAACAGCAAACAATGGAAGGATGTTATAGTGCTCATATTGCTCTTTATTCCTTTCAACTTCTTTGGCGTACCTTTCCGTCTGTGGTCATTTAATAGAAGAAATAACTTTAGTTTCTGTAACATGAGTGGAAACTGGATAGCTAACATTTTATTCATAGACATAGACGCAACAAAAAAATAAGTTCAAACAAATGAGCCAGACCTCTTCATCAACTTTTGCATACGGCACCACTGTCCTCAGAACATCATACAGCACAGTAGCTATCTGATAGATCTTGGCCATTTCTTCCCTTCAAAGAGGACAATTACCGTGGAAAAAAACAGTTAATGTCATTGAAAACACGCACGCATGCAAGCAAACAAAAAGCACGCACGCACGCACGCACGCACACACACATAGAAAGAAAGCAAATTGTAAGTAGAGACAGGGAGAGGGAAGTATTGAAGTAAGTCATTGTAGCCTTACGGTGTCTTTGTGTGTTGACCTTGTCGAATGTTCTTCTCACAGAAGTTCTGGTAGAACTTCTGGATCTCTCTTGGATCGCTTTTAGCTAACATTGGTTTAGTTTCTGTCTCCTCCTGCACCCAATAAAGTACAGGAATGCCAAAATATTCAACTTCTGATTGACGAAACATAGGAGTTCGACCAAAAACTATGAAAGAAAACTCCTAAGCATGTTCAAGAGACACTGCAGCTTGTAGAAACATATATCTATTTCATAAGTGTATTGCCTTTCTTGCTAACCAATGTCGCAGATGAAGACTCTCGAACACACCAGAGGCAACATCGGCGCCAAGGAAAGACAGAAAACAGCAACAGAATGATAAAATATAATTCTTCATACTTCATATCAAAATACGGAGAAGTAGAACAGGAAGGTGATCATGTCCACAAGATTTCTTGATATATCCAAATAATTCCCAGCCATAACTTTCTCAAGTCCAACAGCTCAGTCGACTTCTGAGAACCATCTGGCAGAGACTGCAATGTTTCTCAACCCTAGTGACAAGCTAAGAAAGGGGGAAAACACACCTTCTCAAGTCTGTGCAACAGATAAGTCTTGAACTGACGCACTCCACGTCCACTTGAGGTTGGATCCATCTTATGCGCCTTCTCAAATGCATGGAAGCGACCTGATCGAACAGCAGCGCGATAAATAAACGTGCGTCAAAAAGAAAAAAATTCGTCACCTATCAGCAACCTACGGTAGGTTACCTACCTGTTGCTTATACTACGATCAAGCAAAAAAAAACTAGGCCCATTGACAAACAAAATATCTGTCTCGGTAAACACATGGACGACTTAAACATTTCCTGTTTTACTTTTATTTCCAAGTTTAGCGGGTGATGGAGAAGATAACAAAGTCATACTCAGTAATATGGTGCCTTCAAATAATGCCGTAGGTTCATATCAACCCTTTTTAAGAATTCACTACAACTAAGGCAGGGCATTCATTACAAATGGATGCAAAAGTAGATTGCTTCACCAAAGGGCTGTATTCAATCAATTTCGAGTAATAAGGCAACAAGGTAAGAGTACACTTCTAATTCCACATGTTCCACGCACAGAGGTCCAAAACATAAGCATACACATCGCATCCTTGACACTGCCTATCAGATTAGCAATGATAATTCGTCTAAAGGTTGCCAAACTGTTCACATATTTTGAATACCAACACAACAATTGAGCAAGAGTATACTTATCCCAAATACTTGGCAATTAGAAGCACAAAAAGAGCTTACAGACTAATCTAATTCAAGCTAAAAATGACACAACTACTGGAAAAGTTGACTTTCAACATACAACTGTAATACCATATGTTCAAAGTAGCTAGTTAAAACTTGATAGATACTACAATTACTCTACATAAACATAAGCTAATTCTAAACAAGAAAACTAGTTTAACACATGAGTTAACAGTCATGTTTAGGAAATTAGCAGATAGCAGATTGATCTGAGAGAGAAAATGACAAAAATTAGCAACGAGCATATTCAATAGCACATTGACATGGGAGAGAAATAAACAAGATATGGTGAAAAAGAACAGTTTGGAAGTATTGCCAAACACGGCCAAAGAAGTACGGTCTATTATAACTAGCAACGTGACAACTAATTTACGTACTAGTCCGGAAAAGAAAAGGTAACAACAAGTACAATAACTTCTACATAAACTAGCAACGTGACAACTAATCCGGGACCGGGAAGTAATAAAGACGTACATAAATAGGCGACCCTAGGATTCTCCTTCTCAACATCATTAGCAACTCTAAGAATAGGAGCAATAGAAGCGAGAGAAGACGGAACAAGTTCACTATCAATGGGTACACTCTCATCTTTCGTAGGATCAATCATGGTAGGCGCTCTTGTCATCCTCCTTGATAGCGTCCTCGCTGGTGGGAGCGCCGTTACGACGTCGTCCTTGCTCCCGCTCGTACTCGCAGCCATGACGACCAATAATAATCACTCTTCCTTTCCCCCGCGCCACCTTTCCTTTTTTGTTGTTGTTGTTGTGGAAAATGAGGAGAGAGATCAGTGGGGTAATTGAAGTGAGCATAATGGATACCTTGTGTGGAGAGTGGGGTAACAATTTTGCTTTTTGGTGTTTCTTTTTCTTTTTTATTAGTATGGGTTACTCTATGAGCAAGAAAAGAATGAGAGGGAAGTGAAGGGGTTTTGTCTTCTAGTTGTAATAATAAAAATGGAGGAGAGGACTGGAAAAAGGGGGAAAGGGAAAAGGCGCCAGTCAGCTAAATGGGAAAGAAAGAACATGAGTGAGCAGTGAGGTTTGGTTTGGTTTGATTTACACTGTTTTGTTTGTGAATAATCAGTCTTATTCCTGGGTTGGGTTTCTTTTTGGTCGGATTGAAGGGAACTTTTTGCTTTTTATTTTTTTTCTCTGTTTGTTTAAAATTGTTTTTCTTAATGAGGAAGTTTAAAAATTGACTGTTGAGTGTTGTTGGAATGTTGGTTGGGTGACTAAAGTTGAGGCGGGAAAAAGTTGTGTCCGAGGTGAGGTGTACTAATTCCTAAAGTACAAAGTTGTATGATTTTATCCTTTTTATTTGTTTTTAGTTCTTTAAAATTGTTTGAATAACCTATTCTTCAACCGATTATCCAACAATAATAATCTTGTAGACTAAGTTAACTAGGTTATAACCCGTGCTAAGCACGGGTGCATATTATATTATCATTAAAAATTAAATATTAATTAAATGTGTGTGTTGTAACGATTTAATTTTAGAGGAGCAATTGAAGTGTTTGTGTGCATCTGCAGAGTTTATGAACAACTAACGCCAATTTAAAAATGACAGTATTAAGAGAGCACGTTTATCAATCACTTGTTCACCTCAAGTAAAATTCATAAATAGGATGGGATAAGTAAAATTCATAAATAGAATGACGCTAAGGCATAAATGTTATCACAAATCGATTGTATTAAGAAAGAAAATCAAAATCCTACAATTAAATCCGAGTTTGTATACAGAATCAACAAAAATTCTCAAAAATTACAAAACTGTATATTCCAATAAAAGAAATAATCTCTCGATACAAAAGTAAGTTTCGACAATTTACATTCTAGTTCCATGTCCAGTATATGCTAGGCTAAAGGGCCAACCATATAGCGGTTACTGCCAACTTCTGAACAATATCCATGTACAGCTCTACTGCTCCTTGAGTAGATTCGATAATTCCAGCCTTTCTTCTTTTGCTATCACAAAAACCTTAGCACCAAAGATACGTCAATCATTCACCAAAACCCGTAGGCACCATTAGTTCTTTATTTTCCCTGGTCATCTGGAAGTACACAATGCTCTCATTCACTTCTGGTTTTTTGTTTGTGTTCAATGTAACCAGAGATCAAGTATTGTCACCCAATTGCAGAATCAAAAGAAATAAATCACTCAGCTTATCAAAAGTACTAAGAAGCAAATATAACCACATTATACACCCTACACCTCTTCTCCTTCATTCATGTTTTTTGATTTTTTTCCTACACAACTCTGCTACATCATTTACAATGTAAGCTTCTCCAACTTTTTATTCTATATCCAGCCTACTCAACAAACCAAAGTATCCAAATCAAATAAGACATCAACAGAATTTGGAAAAAAGGACAATAACAGTAGAATGAGTTGGCATACAAAACTAACTCAATGACCATGGAAAAGAAAGCAATTTACTTATAAGTACTCACATACTACAGCACTAACTATATGATATGAAGAGAACAAATTAAAGCCAAAATTAAGGGAGTTCGCATTTATGCACTGATATAGCAGTCATCTTATAGTTTAGCTGAACATATAGCAAATAGGAATGCAAATATGAGAAAAATTGGAGAACAAACCCTATGACATTTGACCCAAGAAAATGCAAATAAGAGATCACTGCATATGAATCAACCACACAAATAAGTTGATTCAAACTAACTGGCAATGAACGATCAACACACTGACTTTAATAAGAGAACCTGATCAGTCATAAGTAAGCTAAAAATAAGAGGTGTGTGAATAACTAATGAGGCGTAATAATGTCTCAGAAGGCACTAAACCCTATCTCAATCAATTTTAGAGCATATGACAATCTGCTGAGAATTTCTACTCCGGCCATTGAAAGTACTCTTTAAGGTGTATACTGTATTTGCAATCACAATCTGCTGCGTAGCCAAAAAAAACCATCAGATCATAGTTCAACCTTACAGTTGCAATGCAAGCTGTTCTGCCAGAAACAATAAAAAAAAATAGAAAACAGAAATACAATGCAAGCTGCTTTTTCATTCATATTTGAAGTGATAGCTTAAACTTGTAGGAAAGAGGAAACCACGTCTTTCTCTTTATATAATTCCAGTAACCAGGATAAAATGCAATGCAAGTCAACCTGTTCTCTTCTTATTTGTTACTTGGAATTGGAATATCACTGCCCAATCACCTATTGATCGAGGAGAGAATCATAGAAGTAGACTGAGATAATAAAAAAGAAGACAGAAGGCTTCATACAGGATAAAGTTCACAGCAAGTCAGCAAATGGAAATTAGTTTAAAAAACAAATTAAACTACAATTATAGAGTGTTGATATAAAGAGGGGCAGACTAAATCAAAAGGAAATTGTTGTTTACCTTTGAGTGAGCCGACAGTCGTATTCTCCAGGACCAAATAACTTGTAGGACTTAATACTAAGCCGCACTGTACCTACAACATATCAAAATAAAAAGCACTATCACCGTGCATTTAAAAAATCTGAGCTTTGTGATATTATTATATTCAACAAATTTAGAATACACAATAAAATTTTCAAATGGTACTCGATGAACTCTCTCCGCAAAAGAACATATACCAACATCCATATATTAATACTTACATACAAATATAACTTGTTTCAAGAAAGTAAGGTAATAAAATGCACATCAAAATTCATTCATCCAAAGAATAATGTTGTATATAATCCTTTCAATGAGATCAAACATGTAACCATTAGTCAAGTACGCTGACCTCCAAACAATTCGGTACACTCACCATTTGCAAAATAATTGTCTAGTGCTCAGTTCCTAACAAAACCTCAAATCAAAAGCCAAATACCAAATGTGCCCATACATCAAGTAAACTGAAGAATACCCAAAACTCAAAACATGAAAAGAAAATCTTGAAACAACATTAAGCCAAAAATATATCAATTAAAGAGAATAATGCTTTGTAGAGATTCACGTAATGATAATCCAGGTTGTTTAGATTAAGTAAAATACTAAATTAAAGGGTGAGAACAAAAAGTCACTGCATATTCTAAAAAATATTTAGTTTGCCACTTAGAAGTGGTAACAACCCCAAACTCAGAATTAGAATCAATCATACATAAATTCATTAGCAAACAAACAAACTAACACTGAATGACAAATAGAAATTAGAATATATTCTCATCACTAATCATGCTTCAATTAGCAAAAATATGAAGACACAAATAGAAGTCATAGAAAAAATTATAACGAAACCAAAATAACTGATACATTAATATTTTATAATAGAAATAGAAAAAAATACCTAGTGTTCATGAAAGTGGCTGCAAACACCCATGAATCTGTGGACAACAATATTTGCTTTGATAACAACACTAACCTTCCGTGTCATCTCAATGTGCCATAGCATCGAAGCTTGTTTTCTTCCTTTCGATCATTGTCCTACTTAATGTTACACCTCTACATACAAAAAACAAAACTCCTCATCAAACTTGTCAATCCAACATATGTGCAGGTCAAGCGAACAAACTTGTCAAGCAAAAAACGAAAAGTGATCTTCCATGAACTAAACGTACCTCTGCATCATTCCTTGTTACAATATGGCATTAACATAAAAGACAAATAAGTAATGATGCAGATCGAATTTTTTGATGCTTTTTGATGATTGACAATCAAAATAGAGAAAAAAGATAAACAAAGTGGACATAGGAATTCTTTTAACAGAGAAGGGTTTTAATATTATTCACAATGCATATGATATAAACATCAGACTGATCACACAAATAAAAACGAAAAATACTAACATCAATAGAAAAGGCAAATGAAATTCTAAAAATACAAAAAAAAAAGGAAAAGAAAAACTGGAAAATGAACAATAAACAATGGATAAAGAATGAAAGGGAGGGAGGATGCTTACCACTGATAAAAGTGAGACTTTGAGATCTCTTAGTCTTGTTTTCATTGTACACTCCTTGCTCCATTGGAGAACCCAACCTAAAATGAAACACCAAATAATAAATCAATTAGATAATTTGAAGTAGAGATTGAAAAAAACTATGTTTTGGTATCTGTCTCAGTTGTGAAATATGAAACACATTATGCACCTTTTCTAAGCTCGCTGGGAGGTCCAACTTATACGCTACTTCTCCAATCTTCTTCAAAATCTTGTACGCTCCAAGATATTTCTGACTCAATTTACCCTTCTTTCCAAATCTAGTAACTCCTCCCATCGGTGACATTTTCAGAAATGCTGAATCTTCCAAAGTAAACAGATCATCCCTTCTTCGGTTATTCGCATTTCTTTCGTAACGGTCTTGAGCGGCTTTTATCCTTCCTTGGATAAACTTAATCTTTTCCAAAGATTCTTGAATCATATCGGGACCAATTCCTGGGACTGTAAAGTGTTTCCAACATAGGGGTGTTCTACACTTACGTCCATACAATGCTTCGTACGACGCCATTTGTATAGAACTATGAAAACTGTTGTTGTAAGAAAACTCGACTAAAGGTAACATACTTTACCAAGATCCTGGGAATTGTAGTACGCCTGCTCTAATCATGTCTTCTAAAGTTTGGATCGTTCTCTCAGTCCGTCCATCGGTAGAAGGGTGAAAAGCAGTGCTAAACTTCAATTCCGTACCAAAAGCTTCTTGTAACTTCTCTCAAAAGTTAGATAAGAAACAGGTGTCTCTATCTGAAATGATATCTTTCGGTACTCCATGTAATCGAATGATATTCTTCACATAAGCCTCGGCTAACTAAGTCTTACTCCATGTCTGTTTCATCGCTATAAATCTAGCAGTCTTCGCGAGACGATCTACTATAACCCATATTCCATCATTTCCACTAGGTGTCTTCGGTAAACCAAACACAAAATCCATAGAAATACACTCCCATTTCCATCCAGGAATATTCAACGGCTGTAGATTTCCTGCTGGTTTTCGGTGATCAAGCTTAACTTTCTGACAAGTCATACATCTTGCAACGAATCCAGATACTTCACGCTTCATGCCTTTCCACCAAAAGAATTGTTTCAAATCCTGGTATATCTTTACTTCACTAGGGTGAACTGAATACGGTGTACTGTGTGCTTCTCGCATAATCTTCTTCTTAAGATCAGCGTCATTCGGTACACAAATCCTACTTTTACACATTAACGTGCCATCCTCGAGCACAGAAAAATCGGGTTCCTTCCCTTCTTATACACGAGTCTTAATCTTCTTCAAATCTTCGTCATTGTCTTGTGCTTGATGAATTTCATCTTTCAAAGTCGGGCCTACACTTATGGCATTAAGTGTAGCTATTGTTCTACCTCGGGTAACCAATTCAATACCCATAGTCTCTAAATCTTTGCATATTTCCTCGGGAATCCTCACAGCATAGTTCACTGTGTGACTCGTCTTTCGGCTAAGAGCATCGGCTACCACATTAGTCTTTCCTTCATGATACTGCACTTCCAAGTCGTAGTGCTTGATAAGTTCCAACCATCTTCTTTACCTCATGTTCAGATCCTTTTGCGTAAAGATATACTTAAGGCTCTTATGGACTATATAAATCTTACAAGTAACTCCATACAGATAGTGCCTCTATAGCTTCAAAGCAAATACTACTGCGGCTAACTCTAAATCATGAGTCGGGTAGTTAACTTCATACGTCTTGAGTTGTCTAGACGCATTTTGGGTGGTCGGGGCCCACAAATAAAAACCCTACTAACTAAACTGTAGTCCAGGGAAGTAGAGGTCGATCCCACGAAGACAAGTGTTTAATAATTTGAGCCGAAACTAACTAAACTAAGCTAATTTAGGACAACTAAACTAAAACTAACCTAAACATACTAGTCAACCCCCATTGTGTCACTCAATGAAAATTACTTAGTATTGGACTGAAATTAAAATCAATAACAACATAAACACTGCCTGAAAAATTAGAGTAAAAAGTGAACAAAACTTGAAGAACTCTATGAGGAACAAATTGAGGAACCAGAAGAAAATTAAATTAAGCTACAAATAATGAAATCATGGCTAAGAAATATGCAAAACATCACACATAAATTTGACAGAAAAATAGAACATGAGCTAAATTGAATTGCAATAATCAAACTGATAGAAACAATGAATACTATGATTAAAACTGAAATTGAACTAGCAATAATGCAATGGTAATTGAGAAAACAATAAGCCCTAAACTAAAACTAAAAAAAACTAAACTAGACTAGACTAAACTAAACTAATTAGGGCATACCCAATTGTATGGTAGAAACCGTATATATACAAATCCTCTAAACTCTGTAGAATCTTCGATCTTTCCATTCTATGAACCCATGAAATTTTCAGCCGTAAGCAATAGGAAACTATGAGATAGATGGGCCTTACATATCATAAGATGTAAATTAGGAAGGAGATGGAAGTTATAAGGAGATCTAAATATCTGATGAGATGGAGGAGTCTGATGAGAAAGGCCGAACGAATACTCTTCTCTGGAAAGGCTTCTCTTTTGTCAAAATGATTTTTTTTTTAATTTTATTATTCCACCCTTCCTTTGATTTCTTTTCAATTTATTCTTTTGTCTCTTAAGCCTTCACTTGTACATCAGGTAATGTCTTGGACTTTTCCCTTTCTTTTTATTTCATTCCTCAAAAAGTCAAAACTTGTAACAATTGACTCCGTCCGTCCCAATTCAGCACACAGCTACGACACAGCCACTTCAACAACAAATTTGGACAGGATCCCGGCCTTATCTTGAAAAACGTAAAACATGAAAGTTGTAGAGGGAAGTTCCGGCTTTACAAGGCCTCTTCAATCAGCTTCATCCGACACCAAACGAATGAGATATGGCCTCGGCAATATGAGTGGCTGAAATTGTAAAATTTCGTAATTTAAGCTCAAACTGAACCGAACTTCTCCAAATGTACCTAAAATAAAAATGTAACTTAATAAGACCATTTAGGGTCATAATATTATCGAAATAACCGGCTTATATTTAATAAAATATGTATAAATAAGTACTCATCAATTTCCCGCACACTAAAGCTTTACTCGCCCTCGAGTAAATAAAAATAAAATATAAAAGAAAAATCCTAACTCACTGTCGTAGGAATCACGGTT
>ONZK01003347.1:1984-22295 GCA_900322385.1 Pharnaceum exiguum
TCAGTGTAGTAGGTGACCGTGTTGTGACTGCATGGCCAATGGTGTCGTGAATTGGTGTCTTTACCTCTTTATTATCTGAAATAGACTATTGAAGAGTGATTAATGTACTTGTTGAACAGTTTTGCACCTGGACTCTTGGAGAAACCGACAGATGTGTTTTGGAAAGACAAAATGCTTTAGCTCTACAAACTATTGGTATTCTTGTGTCATCAAACCTTGCTTTCATCTCTAAGATCCAAGAAGTTAACAGTAGACCATCTTAAGAGTGAAGGGCAGCTATTGCAGAACGGGTTACAATTTAGGTAGTTTTGGTTGGAACATAGAATAGGACAGGTGGAAACTTACGGACTTTCACGCTTAGGCTGTCTGCTCAGCTCATTTTAAGGCTGGAAGTTGTGGCTTATGCATTGCTTATATCCCAATTTTCACTCTTTAATTCTGTGGGTAGTATGTCAAAAGCTTTTGGCTGGGCTTTCTTGCGCACTCGGAAATAGATTTAATTGTTAGATGAAATCGTCTCGAACAGAAATGGTAACTGATTGAAGGATTATGTCTGAAATGAGCCTTTTAGGCAATTAAGTTTCAACACAAATTTGAAGCAATGATGTTTACAAAACTTATGCTTCTTGTTCCGAGTGTATGTGGTTGCAGTATCATTGTCTTTTTATGTATCAAAAATCACTATGTGTGCCCTTTACTGAAGACTTATTGTTATGACAGATGGCCAAGCTGATTGCCTTGTCTCATTCCTCCCTGTTTCTATCCCAGCAAGCACATACAAGCTTGAATGGAAATTTGATATCATTGAGAAACTATGAAGGAGCTACTCTTTCTTCTTGCTTTAAACCTGCTGCAGCTGTGACAGCCAAGTTGAGGCAAAGGCTAGCGCTGTCAACATCTTCCACTCAATCTTGCAGCCATGTCAAGGGAATTCATACTCCCCTTGTTCTGAGAGCATCAAGTGTGGACACCTCAGTACCAGGAGAGGAAGTCGACCTGAAGCTAGATTCTTCAAGTGGAGGTGGTGATGAGGGTGGTAATGGAGACCAGAATAGCGGAGGTGGAGATGGAAATGGAGGTGATGGCAACGGGAATAAAAAAGGCGATGAAGGATTTGATGATGCTGATGACTCCAAGTTAAATAAAGGTCTTTTGATGTCCCAGAAGATTACCCTTGCTTATGCAGCCCTTGTTGGATTAGGTGGGCTAATGGGTTACCTGAAGAGTGGCAGCCTAAAGTCTCTAGGGTCTGGTGGTTTCGCTGCCTTGCTTTTATACTACGTTTTCACTGAGCTTCCTAAACGGGCTGTGTTTGCTTCATCAGTCGGTCTTGGCATATCTGCTGCACTTCTTGTGGTGATGGGCTCGCGGTTCAAGAGTTCAGGGAAGTTTTTTCCGGCAGGTGTTGTCTCGCTCGTGTCTCTGATTATGACTGGTGGCTACATCCATGGTATTACGAAGACACACTAAGAAACTAATTAGATTTAGCTCAAAGTTGTATGGATTAGTTTCAATCACACCCTAAACTGGCTTTTGGACTTAAATCCCCCCTTGCTGTGCAGCTTTATGAGATGGTATGTCAAAGATACTTGTATTTCAGTTTTGTATTAATAAGATTGCTTGGTGGTGTGTATTTTGGGTTTTCTCTTGTTTGTAATCTGCAACTGTTGTCTATCAGAGTTAACCTTCCTGACTTACACCTGTCTGTAAGCAAATCGAGGGCGTCTGATTTGGCAGATCAAAAAACTTCAGAAATATAGAATACCTCAAATCTCCAAAAGTAAAAGGGCTCCAAATTTCCATTTTTCTTGCGGTCTAATGTTGGTACAACTTAAGCTCATTTTTCCACGATATTTTGTAGTAGTATGATGTTGCCTTCTTTGGGATTTCAACAACAGCCAAGAAAGGATATACTACTATTTCTTTCCAAACCCAAATTTTGTAGCTGAAAAAACCACGTACATTCGTATAGATACTAGAAACAAGGTGATGTAGACCCAAAGAGTTAAAGGAGCATTGTCAGCCTGAGAATAATTGTGGAGCACATATTTTTCATGCTTTTGTCACAAGCTGAGATAGACCATTTAACTTCCTTGGTATATATCAGATCCAAATATGTGCCCAACTTGGTTGTCTAATGTTGGAAAACAGAAAAAACTAAAGAGAATGACACTGCAAACAACTACACAGAATGTTAAATGTCCATAAACATGTCAATGGCTCTTAATCTTATGATTGGCAGAACAGCAAGTAAACCTTTATTTGACAGTAGCCACAGATTTCCACTTCTTAAAAGTAAAGATTATTTGAAGTTGAGTCCACCATCGCACATAAGGTCAGCAGCTGCTCAATCAGACGGAACACAAGGCAGAGTCTCACAGGAAGAGAAAGAAGATTCTGCCACTTCTGATGATTCAGGTAATAGTAATATCCTTGCTTGCAATCTTTTCTACTTGTATTATACTGTTTCTATCTTATGCTTACGAATTGAATAGCATGAGTATCAACTTGTTATATCAATAGTTCTGCTTGAACTGGAATACTGGATATCTGAGAACCAGAACTCTATGGTGTCTGAAGTAAACACAGACCACAGGCAGCCCCTTATCCGGCAATAGCAGAGGCCGTGTGGGAAGCTGGCATTTGCAAATCATATTGGAATTTCATCTTGGGATGCATATTAACTTCCTGACTAGTTAGCTTGACCTTTACTCTTCCAACTAGCTCTAACTGATCAGTTAGTGGTAAATTAGATGAAACCAGTATGATTATGAAGGTGGAGTTGAAGAAGATTGATATTCATCTGAAGGTGGAGTTGGACTAAAAACATTGCAAATATTAGCCATAATGGTTAATTTCCACTTTTCCAGCCACTCTGAAGTTGGTTCTCCTGGAGCAAAGTGTGTGAAAAAGAACTTAATCACCCCAGGTTCCCAACTACTCTTCCGTAATCCATGTAATGTCATCACTGTGCTCATTGAATCGACCTTCTTTTGTCCTAAGAATTCGGATGGTTCTTACTTGCTTACAGCAAGTAATTGAAAATGTAGATTGGTTTAGTAAGAATCGGCAATAACATGATTTAGCTAGAACCTGTGTGGTGCACAACTGCACATATACCACGCTCTGTTGATATACTTCCCTTTCATTTCAAGAGAGGAAGGATCATATACGACTTCAGCTGTTCTTCTCCATAAACTGACAGCTGTACTTTCTTCTCTGAAGCATCTCGAAGTCTTGAAACTTCCTGATACATCATCTATGGTATCAGAGACAGTGTACTGATTCATTTGGTGTCTATCAACCCTCTAAAATTCTTCCCTTCTTTTTCAATTCTTTTCAACCCAATCTGCAGAAATGGTACAAACTTGAACTACTGAAAATACTTCTCCCGATGAGCAATTGAAGTCTCTGCAAAGTCAGATGGGAGAATTGCAGAACAATTATGCAAAATCTATACACTACACCAGTGGTTTTCCTCTGCTCAACACATCAAGTTCCTTGATGATGGGGTACACTTACTGATTTCTCGGTCTTTATTACAGGCACACAAGCAGGATTGTTCACTTCAGCACAGGCACAGTTGAATCTCCTTGACCAACTTACCTCATCATCTGGTATGCAAATGTCTTGTGACAAGGTATTGTAAATTCATGTTTGCAAAACAAAATTTTAACTTGTATATAACTTTTTACTTTCTGCCAATCTTCTAGGTAACACCAGTGATTTGGGCTCTGCTGAAAATGGCACAATAAGAGAGCAGCTAGCGCGGTTAGTAGGAGATAGAGACGATGATTTTATCATTCCGCTCGGCAAAAATCTGAAGAAATTCACCCCGAAGTTCTTGACCATATCCCAAAAACGAAACATCAGACGGCAATCGTATCTGAATCAGGTGTCCAAGAGAAACGACTCAGTTTTCTTTGGCACCGTAGGTGCATTTGTTTTACTCCCTCCTCTCCTTATTCTGGGGTATGCCATTGCAACTGGCTATGTACAGCTTTTTCCATGATCAATGACATTCCATGACTATGACTACTGAGTATATGTAAACCGGTTATGTGGTACGCCCTATTTTCAAAAAGGAACTTGTTTCAGGACTCGAGAATTAAAAGTTGTACTATTAACAAGAGAAAAAATTGGTTTGCTAGAAGTCATACATACACCAAAGATGAACTTGTTTCAGGAACGTTGTTGTTGATGTACTTGTTTTGAGGAACTTACATTGACGTAATTCCCAAATACGGACTACAGCTTATGTTGGCGTAATTCAAAGCACTAGTAAGTTTCGAATTAGCATAGCCCTTGGAATGAGGGACCCTAAGTCTTCCCTTTTAGGCACCAGTGAGCATGAAAATTTTAAACAGAAGTAATTATTTGGTGAGTAGTGAGACAGTGAAAGCGATCACTATGATGTCTACTAGATTTTTCATAGAATTTGAACGATTACATCTAGCACACACCAAAAGTAGCGCTTGATACCTGACATTACACTATTTACTCCGAAATACATCTGTAATATAGTTTCAACACGAGCAGGGCAGAGATCTTCAGTCCCTTTTCGTGGCTTCTGCTTCTCTCGATAAAATTGAAAAGATAGTAACATATGCACCTCACAGTGTTAGTATTTCTAACACCAGCTAAACGATACCCTATTGAAACCTTTCATAACTAGGCTGGGGGTTATTTTTCTTTGGCAGAATATTACACTTCCATGTTGCTCGCTCATAACCTGACATAGGTCGTAAGTCGTAACTCATATGAAGCCTCGGACTTAGGCTTCAAGTTTCTTTCAATGTTGCATAAGTTGTTTTCTCATACTTTCCGCTCCACCTGCAGAGTGATTCAGTTTGAAATAATTCAGCAAATCAAACAATATGATGACAGCAAATCAAAACAAGGACAAGAAGGCGACACAAATCAGAACTTGGAAATAGAATGTAACATTGGAGAGAAATAAGAGGAAACTTAACAAACTCTGACCTGCAATCTTCCGTCTCAGGAATCTGAAGTTCTAGATGCGCTTCGAAGGGTCTAAACACCAAGTCCAAGTCCTCATCTTTAACCTTGTCAAGGCTTGATGGATCCCACTGATATTAATCCATTTTCATGTCAGTCGACTAAAAACTAAATGCTGGTTACAAGTTTCATTGTTTTATTTTTTATGTACTTGCAAATTATTTGTATGGTAGTTGAATTTCATACTTTTTAAAATTTGATCTTTGCTTTCATTTTATACAAGAAAGATCTCATGCACCTTAAATCATTATACCAAATAAAACATAGAGGTCTATGGTGAGAACTGAGAAAGACACGTACCCTGGGCGTATTATCCTTGTCTATGGTGAGAGCTCTAATACCCTGTCATTTGGAAGAAAAATTAATATTATTCAATGACTTATAGTGTGTAAATTACAATTCTAAGCAGTTAATTTACCTCATAGACATCATCAGATATTGTGCTTCGTAGAATATTGATGGTCAGTCTGAATTCCCTTTTGAGACACTCAGCCAGTGTTTGGTTCCTGGCTTCCCGCACCTGAATAAAATTTTACTAATGAGTGTTAGAGTGTAATATGGAAAACATTTTACTTTTATCAGGTACTAACCTGAAACTGAATGTACAGTTTCCTCACCCTAATAACCTACTTCTGCTTCATTAACAAATGGTACCCAGATCTATCCTTGGGGAGAAACTGCAGAAGCTAAGACGAACTCTCTCTAAACCATCTCTTTTTTTAATAGCTAGAGATTCGGTAGATTAATTATTTCATCTTATAATTTTTGAAGCAATTATGTAGCATAAGTTGACAAAGGAAAAAGTAACACCGATTAGCAGCAGTTATAGTCAATGGCTAATTGACAATCAGTACCAGCAGTGGAGTTAGGAGAATGTAAAGAAACCAATAGAAGTGCAACAGATATAGTACCGATCTCAAAGTGATCTTTAATCCGGTAGGAGATGATCTTTTCAATCCCTTGAGCATTGGCCCTATCCATGGGTTTCCTCCCTTAAATGACTCAGCTTCCTGAAAATAGTTAATTTTTGTCAGACTAGATAAAGTAGCTGGCTTCTAATGTGAATCTAATAAGATGGAAAGTAAAACAGGGACAAATAAGAACACTGGGAAAAGGAAAGCGAAGACTTAATAGGCTGTGAGATGAAACTTACAAATGCTCTTATGATATCTTCTACTGAATCCTTGGAGAAGCATTCATCGATTATAGATGTCCTGCCATTAACAAAAACATAAGTATATGAATGACTGTCAAATTGTCTGAAGAAATTTGTCATCAGAAGACTTACTTGTTTAAAACACTATCTGCAGCAATCTCAGGTTCAGTAGAGAATTCTTCAATCAGTGACTTGACTATGTCTCTGTCCCCGGTACTTAAGGTGACCAAGTGCTTCTCTAGTTCTGCTAATTTCTGCATTTTATAACACAACAGCTGATTAGTATTGACTTTCAACGTACCTTAAGCTCAAACCAACTATGGAAAATAGAAAGGGAGAGAATATATAATCTAGTGACTTTCCGCACATGATTACTGGATGAAACTAAGTATCTAGCTTGGTGAAAAGTAATACAAAAGATTAAAATTTCAGCAAGGATAGTTTTGGGCTTCTGAATGCTACAGCTGATTATCCTGCTAGAAAATTTGACAGTAGATTTACGACTTGAATATTTTCAAAAACACCTAAGTTTTATACATCCAAATAAACTGCAATTCAAGTTGTGCTCTGCAATATAGCACCAGTGTACCTCTGAAGGCACAAAATGGGTAGCCAATCCAGCTTTAACCAACTCCATGCCATTTATTCTGGCGCCAGTCAAGGCCAAGAATTCACCTGCAATAAGCAAAATAGAATGGATATGTACTCATCAAAGAGAGATCCCCAAAGTCGACAATATCTCCACCTGAATAGTGAATGTACTTTTTACATACCTAAATATCAGTGACTCATATATCTTATAGAAACAACAAAACACAAGATCCTGCTTACCTAAATGACCAGGCAAACGGGAATGTATATATGAGAAGCCACAGTCAGTATGAAACCCAATACCGGCTTCAGGAGTGGCAAAAACCTACATAATTTGAAATCAATTGATTAACAAATATAAACAATCAAATAACATAACAAGGTCACTAAACAAGATAAAATACGCACAGTTTTCTCCGTCACCACTGAAAATTTCATCGGAACCATCAATGATGCACCTCCACCCATGGCAATTCCATTGACAAGAGCAACCTGCATAATACAATGCCAATTGAGTATACCATCACAAAAGCAAGCTCACGCGCACTTCATATGCTGAATTACAAGTCTACAAGAGAAACGCCCTAGACCATAACAACAATGATCAGACCTGAGTTTTCTTGTATGTGTGTATGTGATGACAAAGCCAGTACATTCTGTAAACTACTTCAAGGCATGAGTCCTCTGTGATAATACAAAATCATTGCAATAAAATAATTAGCAAATGCTACAAAGGATAGCAAGCATGTGAGAGGCAGTAAAGGGTACAATGCTTACTTGATTTCTTCCCCTCATAGAACATCCTTAAGTCCCCTCCCGCTGAAAAGGCACGGCCTGCTCCCTAAGCAAAGACAACAGCCAGGAACAAAGTTAAGGATGTTAAGAGTATATTCCGCCATCAAATGTCGTTCTTTATATAGGACAGATCGTCATTCTCTGAATGCTTCCAATAAACTTAGGATAGAAAGATACTGCACAAATCTAGATGGGAAGATTTGCCAACTTTCAGTGTTAGCAGATTTTTTTAGTAGTATTATGCAACCGCCTTTCCATTTTATAGATTATTTCAAAACTACCCAAGGGCCAGTATCAGACCTTGATTAGAATGAGTTCAACATTCTCATCTTTCTCCCAGTTTTCCAGGTATCCAGCCAAAAGTGACACCTGGAAATTTTTCAAGAAAACTATGTTAGCACCAAGTCAGTCTTTAACTAAAAACAAAAAGCTCTTCTGAAGCTAAATCTCGCACGAACCGTATCAGGCGAAATCACATTGAGCTGACGAGGCTTGTTTAGGGTAACTGACCTCACTTTATTAACTCCCTCTGCAATAACAACCTGAAGTCAATGCAATGAAAATGTTAGCCCATTTGCACCATCTTTAGTCAACACATAGTCTAAAAGTGGGCATCTTTGGCAACCATGTTCACAATTTCTCCATGGATGACAAATCATCATAGCAATCAATACCAAATGCATATTCCAAATCCGATGTATTATGAATGCTTAGCTTGCAGGTAACCTACTTATCATATATCAATTGCTGAGACCATTTTGAAGACCAAAGGAACTGAAAAGTTGTATTAATCCAATCCTCACTACAAATTTTTCTAAGTACATAGACATTTAAAAAATGAAAAGTATACTAGTACTAAACAATTCATGGATCAAGTAAATTGCACCCATCAAATCACTTTCAACAACCACAGAGAACTTACTGGTTCATTCATGTTTGTCACTTGTGCCATATCTTCTACTACCAAACGGTGATCCTACAATCTGCATAATAAAAAATAAATATAATTAAGTCCAATCATTCTCAAAATAAGCTGAAAGATCAAATCATGAAAATGCAGGGACATGTAACAAGCTGATCACTGAAAATTTCAAAGAACCCATTTCCAGGCTTGCAGCATGCTGTCTAAAATTTGCAACAAAAAGGCACAAAGATCACATTTTTATCAACAAAGAATGAAAAGGAAGAAATATTGGCAATACCCATAAGACAAACATGCAAGAATGATGACATCAAAGCTAAAAGAAAACATAATTACCAGACAAAAGAGTTAAACAGAAGTGGGAAAAGTTACCTAAGATAACTGTACTTGTAAGAGTTGTAACTGCAGGTGTGAATATGTTTTGTTTTCTTTCTTTTATTGTACAGGTGAATATGTTTATAGCTAAGTGGTGCATAACTGAAAGTCTAAAGCAGTAAAGTGGGGCGTATATATAGTGAGTAGTAGGTAGGCATGTTATGTAAAAATGTGAAAAATAGTGTTAGGTACAGCTAACTGCAATCTTGTTTTACTGTAATGAGAAAATGTGTGTGACAAACTGACATCTTCTGACAGTAATAACTGTGATGTGAGTTTCTGTGTCAGTGAAAAGAGAGATTGGGACAGAACTATAGATGATGATTGATTGATGATGAAGCCAAGTCACCTACTACTTCCTTTCTTGTTAGTTGAGGTTGTGGACTTATGGCCCTTTTTCTTTCCAGGTCTTTGTGTCCAAGGTTTTTTTTCCCTTTTGTCATTTTTCATTGTTTATGGACACACTGACAACACGCTTCCAAGCAAAATTGACCCAAAGTTAATGATTTGATGATTTCATTGCCTATGCCATCAAAGTCTGTTTTTTAGTAGTTTGTTATTAATTCATTATTTTTTGAAGTTTCATCGTTTACCAGTTTTTTCTAAATTGTCATCTTCTAGAATGTTATTAATGAAAAAATTATCAGGTTGGACTACAACGAGAAATGAAGCCAACATAGGGATAGGTGATTAAAGGAAAAGATAATCACAAAAAACAGTTAAATTGGTTTTATACAATTCCTATATGGTACTCCAAAATGATGTGTTTTGATTTTTTTTGGGTAATCAGATCGGGTCAGATCTATTTCAGTTCGGATAAGATGAAATAAAATATCTCTCTTCATATGTCGATTCAGTTTTGGGTGGATTATTCGGTGCCGACAATCACATTCGTATCAAGTTTGCTAGCTCTACTAAATCGGGCACATGCCTAATGTCTCTCGTTCTCTTATTGGTTATGTGGTTCGATTGTTTATCTCTGAAGATCAAGAAACAGGCGGCCGTTTCTCATAACGCAACCGAGGCCGAATTTCGTTTAATGGCTGGTGTGACTGCTAAGCTTGTGTGTAATAAATATCTACTCGATTCTTTTGGCATTAAACACTCTCATCCATGCGTATCCGTGGTAATAGTATTTGCGCTTCATATCACTTCTAACCATGTTTTCCATGATCGTAAGAAACATGTTGATATTGATTGCTATTTTGTTCGTGAGAAGCTTGATGCTCGCATGATATCTATAGTTGACGTTTGTATGACAGAACAAGTTGTCGATCTTTTTATACGGAGTCTCTGATCAGTGGCAGTTAAATTATTTGGTAGATAAGTTGGACATGAAATCTGCATACTCCAACTTGAAGGGAGTATTGGGTTATATGTTGTATTTACTCATGTATAGTTAGTTATCACATCCAACAAAGTTGGGATTTAGGTTGTATATATGTATTTACTTGTGATTAATGAGTAAGCAAGCCTTTAGAGCAAATTCTTAACACTTCCATTGAATTTTGAATTTTATGTTAAGGAAATTGAAAGTACTGTGATTTTCTGCTCCAAAATTATTTATAATTAAGTTATTTATTATACAAAATTTCAAAAACCTACTAACATTGGGTTTTATGAAATTACAGCCCCGACCCGAAATGATACGAAAAACCGACCCGAAAAAAAGGGTCAAACATGAAAAACTCGACCAAAACCCGACTGCACCTGAAAAACCCAGTAAAATCTGGGTTGAACCAGAAACCGACCGAAACAACCGTTTGTCCAATAAAAATTTCTTAAATGTACATTTTACCATTTCCATTCATTAAAATATAATAAAATAAAGGTTTAAATATGCAAACCCGTTGGTCAAACCCGACCCGACCGGAACCCGACCCGAAAAACACAAACCCGAAATGACCGAACCCGAAAAGAACCGAACCCGAAACGATCGAACCGACCGACCTACTTTATAAGTTTAAAAGAACAAGAAACTACAACAACAACAACAACAACAACAACAACAACAACAACAACAACAACAACAACAACAACAAACGAGTGTAAATCCCCATTCAATGGGGGTACTCGGGTCAGGATGTACGCAACCTTACCCCTGCTTAAGAAAACAGAGAGGTTGTTTCCGAGATTGACCAATTGCTGCATTGAAGTATTGACTTCCAACAATTTCACCAAAAATAAAAAGTGTTGGAAGATTTTCATAGCCATTTTGCTCTAGTCCATAAAGATTAAATCGTCCGAAAAAATAGTCATATATTGCATAAACAAAAAATCTTTTGTGCACACGTTTCATATATGCAATCAGTTTTTATAAGGTTTACTAATGGCCAAAAATAGGTCATTTATCAAAGTTGGTGACTTTTTTTTTTTTGAAATTACTTACCTCGTATCATATATAAAATGGATGCATATAATGTTTGTAGTCGAGGAAACATAACTCATTCTGCGTATGGGTGTAAACGAGTCGAACAAAGTCCGATATACTTAGGGCTCGGCTCGCCTATCATGAGGCTTGGCTCGAAGCTCATCGAGCCTCAAGGTCTGAGGCTCTAGCTCGGCTCGTTTAGAGCTCGAGCTTGTTCGAGCCAGTTAAAATTCGAATAATTTCTCATTTTTTAAATTTGATATAAATTCTGAATTGTACTAGATAGAGGAAGAAGGTATGGTGATTCCCACAAAGTGGTAGTCATGGAAGTCACCACGATATATGTAATTTGAGTCATATCTCCAATTAATCATGTACAAATATTATTATTTTTTTGGTCATAATTATGTACAAATATTTACAAACCATAAAAAATAATATGACTAATATGACATGCCAAAACGAGCCGAGTCGCAGTATCCGTTTGACAAGCGAGGGGGCTCGAGTTAGGCTAGAGATAGTCTTTAACCGAGCTCAAGCCAAGCTTCAACCGAGTTGAGCTCAAAGGCTCAACGAGGTGGCTCGGTTCATTTACACCACTTATTGTGCCCCATATTGACGTACAAGCTTTTGCAATATTGAAGTGTCGACGACGCCTAGAACGTGAGACTTAATATTTTTTGGGTGGGACAACTCTAGAGAAAAGTGTTTTTGTTTTTTGGTTGAAATATTATGATAGTTGAGACTTGAGAGAAGTTTATCACCACAAAAATCAAATTTTCCAGAAAACAAATTACTCCGTGTTGTCCATCGTTTCTGTGGGGACGACGTCTAGAACTAGAGACAAGTCCTCGTCTGAGTATAAAGTTTCAGCCGTCGAACATTTGTTTGCTTCTAGAATTTTTTTTTTTGAGGGGATGTTTGCTTCTAGATCAACTACATGTTTTAACATTTTCTTAAATTTACTGCTCATCTGTTCTGACATCTAGGCTTCGTTCCATCAAACAAACTAAAACAAAAAAAACTTGGCTTTGAATTGGATACACTATGCAAGAGAAACTATTCTGATGATGGAAGTGTGGAATAGACGAAGAGTGAGCAAAGGAGAGAGCAGAGACAATTGAGGAGATGAACATTAAAGGCATGTTTTTTCTAACTTTTAAAAATATATTTTTAGGTTTTCCCTTAACATATGAAGTTTTGATATCGATATATGTTAATAATTATTTGTATACATTGAAAATGTTTCACTAAATTTAAAAAAAACTCATTATTGATAGACTTCTGCACATTTTTATTTCAACACATTTCAGTTCACTTAAATTCAATTTAATTATTAGAAGTTCAATTAAGTTTAGTTTAGTCATAAAAATCTGAAAAAATAAGGCTCTAAACTTGAGACCTAACTTGTCATAAAGTGATTGTTGCTAGTTAGTGATCTAACTTGCTTAGAAACCGCTAGACTTAATTTAGGTCAAAGTTGGATGTTGACCAAGTCGATTCGGTAAAAACCAAGGTGACTTCGAGCTAGGGTGCTTCACTCGATCTAAGTCATTTAAAGCAACAAAGTCATTCTAATATGTAAAAAGTTGGCCAACGTCGTTAATACGATCTCAATCACTTATATTATAAATAATAAGCTACTCCGTACTCATAAGAACACACATCATTAAATGAAAAACTAATTCTTTTAATAAGCCAGTGAGCTACAAATCCTATGAAGAAGATATCAGATTCATTTGTACAAGAGGGCTACCTGCGATCGTGTGTTTCAATAATCCTTAAGCTTCATTGACCTTTGTGTAAACTTTATGAGTTGATACAAAATGCTTTGTAAAAAGGTTACATAATAGACTTTTTTTTACTAGAAATTCGATTAATGAAAAGAAATGAGAAGAAAAGTTTCATACTTGTACTTATCTAATTGAGCCCATGGACTCAAGAACTTCATGTGTTGCTACCTTGCTACTCTTAGTTGAAGCTACTGGACCAAATAGTACACGGTTTATTGGGTTACTTTCATAGGGCTCAAAAGTTTCCTGACAAGAAAACTTGAGCAACTTGGGTATTTAGAGTTGGGTTTTGGCTACTGTCTGAGTCTTTGATTTCTTTGCTGTTTTCTATGTATCAGTTACCTGCCCATGTAGTTTGACATTGCATTAGTTTCATCACTTCATGTCTCAAGAATCAAAGAGTGATTCACTGTAAACATGAAAGGATTGTAACTTTGCATAAACTTAGTAATTCCAGAGAAATTTCGTTCAGAAGTCAGAACCACATTAGACCATTAGTAGTGTTACAAAAAGGCATTTGCCAACTGTGCACTGATGTCTTTCAATTCCAAATTTACACTAAAAGTGTATCACTAAAAACTGATTTGGTGTAACGGTATATGGATGTAAAGGCTGACCTGCTGCAAAAATGTTGTATACTAGTATGTACTCCGTATCTAATGATTCGTAGTTATCTTTTTCTTTTTAGAATTGTATAGATGAGTGTTGTGTGATCCTAGCAATATATCAATAGCATTATAGGCCATAACATTAACGTAGTACAACAGCAATACGGCAATGATGCAACACTCTGATCTGTTCTGTAACTGGACATACAGAACTCTGTCTAACCTTCCGTGTCGAGACCAATGCAGCAAGCTAATTACAAATATACAAATTTAGTTACAACACATATTCCTTCCGTATGCATTTCAGAGATTTCAGTCTATTTCACAGATGGACTTTTTTTATGACAATAAACTATTTTTTTGTTGACGGTAAAAGTTGCATTGACAGTAATACTCAAAAGTTGTATACTGCACAGAAGGTTTTTTGTGATTGTGCGCTCAGGCGCGCTTCGGGGCTTGCTGCTTTGCAGCCACCTGCAATTATGAGCGTATTGTCTGTGTGAAAAGGCCGGCCAGAAGCGGCTCGATTGTGTTTTTGCTTGGTTTGTAATTGCTACTAAGTACTGACTAAGTCACCAGAAGATAACTCCGAGAAGTAGCGAGCTGCTATACAAAAATTTCAACTGAACAAAGTAATTAAGGAATGTGTACAATTCATGGAACATGCAATATTTTCCTATTCACCTGTTTGGTGTTCTAATTGCCTGATTCTTGTAGGCAGAGGGATCTATACTTCCCAAGTATATCTATCTGCAAATAGCAGCTAAAATCTACAAAAGAAAAAAGATCAAAAAATAAAATAAACCAACAAAACTCAGATATCTTACTCCTTCCTAAGCTCACTATGTGCGAAAGTCGATCAAGCCTCTATACTTATGTTAACGTCTGCTAGACATCAGCACATCTTGTAGGCGCAAATCCCAGCCTAGATTTCTTGGTGTCATACAAAATATGGAAATTTTGCTGCTGATAGTTTCCAATGATAGAAAAGGCCGACTTTTTCGTGCCCAAAATGGCCAAGCATACCACCTCCTGCTCAATCCAGATGAAGTAATTCTGTATGGGGAAACTCCACTCAGCTCCATCAGTAAACTGAATTTTGAAACTTGGCATGTCTAACCTCTCCACTCCTGAAACATTGTAGCAAGGGCCCAAAAGTGGAAAATCTGACACCACAGGATAATGCTTAATTCGTTTGATAAACGCCTCCTTGATGACCTCATAAGCTGGTTCCTGGAAGTAGCTAAGGGTTGTTCCCGAATCAATTATAGTTCCACCACCACCATCTTCTGTAAAACTCCAAGTGTCTTCAGGAATTTTAAGTTGTTCTCCTCCCACAACAATTGACTTTACCCCTATGTAGTAGAACGTATCAGCAGGGTTGTCTTTCCCGTTTATCAGGTTAGTGAAGTTCAATTCCGGATGGTTCAAAAGACTCTTATCCTCCCCGAGAATCAGCTTGCTACTAACACTGGCATCACTATCTCTATCCACCAGGCAATACGAGAACGAATGCCCGTACAATGATTGCAACTGAGACGAGAATGAAAGTGGGCCTCTTCCCAAGCCAAGTAAACCAGCTGCCCCATGGAAGAGGCCACGGTTCCAATGACCACAACCAAACATGACATTTTCGGCCTTCTTGTACTCTGATTTTCCAGCACCATGAGTCGTCAAATTGACAGTGAAGGTCTCAAGAGCAAAATCTCCTGTCGTATTGGAGCTATCCCCATACCAATAAAAGTAAGGGCAGCTCTGATTCTGACTCTTGCAAGATACCGGAGGGTCAGGTGAGCTCACAAGGTCACACCTAGGGTCTTTGCAGCTGATATCCTTGTAAGAACTAGAATCTTTGGGATCATAGTATGGGCCAGTTTGCTCGAAGCAATCGTGACATGGTGTACACTGTATCCAATTGAGATCGCTCCCAGTATCAAGTATCAGTGAGAATTGCTTTGGAGGAGTACCCACAAATACATCCATGAAGTACTCTCCTGAGCCTAAACTAACTCCGGATTTCAAGCTCCCCACCAAATTTCCTGACAACTCCCCCTCATCAGTTCCCGACTTTTTCTGATCCTGTAGTAAGTGCCTATGCTTCTGACGCCTAGAAATCGCATTCTGATTCTTCTTCTCTTTAATCCTTCTCCGGAAAGTGTGAATTCGGTTCAAGTCACGCAACGTATACTCAATAACCGAACGTTTCTTCTCTTTATGCTCACTTTTTCTGTGCCTTAGAGATAGCTTTACAGAATGTTCTTTTGCTAGTTTCTCTAGATTATTAACATCACTGGCAGAAGTCGAGAGCGTGCAGCCGGTCGTAGATGAAGCCAAGGCATTAACATTGAAGGACTGATCAGGCATATCAATGCCAGCAAGATATGAGCCATTTGTGTTCAAATTGAAGGCATTATTGTGGTTGTTGAAACTGGACCCAGATGCTAAAACAAAGTATGAAATGAGAGCCAAAGTTGTACTAACAAACAATGCTTTAGACACCATAGAGATGACCTCTTCTTGCTTGACAATAAAGATAACCCCCCTGCACCAAACAAGGTGTACTTTCTTCAGAAACACTTCTTTAAAAGTCTCCCCACAAATACACACAACAAACTAAAAAACAAAAACAGAATTCAGAGAAACAGGAACTTTTTACTCAAAGAATTTACTTTGCGCAATCAGAAAGAAAGACATATTTTTCCAAGCTGAAAATGCACACTATATATCTACAACAACAACAACCGAGTGTAATTCCCCATTCAATGGGCGCTCGGGGTCAGGATGTACGCAACTTTACCCATGTTTAAGAAAACGGAGAGGTTGTTTCCGAGATTGACCCAAATCACCCAGCGCACACTATATATCTACTTTCTATAATCTTTTTTGCCACTAATTCTAAGTATCTACTTAGCAATATGAGTTATCACCAAATCATAAGCCAAAAGGCATATCTAAAGCAGGTTAATCAAAAGGTGCAAGCTTTCCTTCAAACAAAAGAAACTAAACCCAACAGGCAACAGCAAACTTATTTTTCTGAAACAAAAAATGAACAACCAATCTAACCTGGAAAGAAAACAGAAACCCAGAACCCAAAAGGGCTTGAAATGGAAGAAAAGCCTTGAAAGAACAGAACTTTTTGCAGCTACAATGATGAAATAAAACAATAAATGAATGTGGGATATAAGCTGTGTGGGGAGCTGAATAAAGAAGAAAGAGTGAAGGTGGGAAAATGGGAAGTGTGGAGAAATGTAAAAGAAGAGCAGCAAAGAAGTATAAGAAAGGAAAAAAATGATAGTCAAAGTATTCAAAAGTACAGTTGAAATTTCGCAGCATTCAACTAACTACTCGTACAGTCTAGCTTTCTTATGGTCAAAATGAAGAACGTATGAAAAAAATCGAAATAATAACAAATGAAAAAAAGACAGTCAGAGAACTGAGAAACGCGTTATCATGAAATTTCATATAGTATTGTTTATAAATATATGTGATATGTCTTTATTAATGTTAACCATAACAATACTAACTAGACAGTTGGACTATTCTGTTATATGTTCAACATAAGATAGCTTTAACATTTTATTACTATAAATAATGTATGATAATAGTGATGCATGGTATGATCTAGGATAAATTGTCTCGTACTGTACAATATAATATTAGTATAAGATTTATCTTTGCATTAAAGAACATGAAAAATGAATTATACCTTGTGTCATCTCTCTTTCTGGGACGTTTCTGGACTTTCTTCTTAGGTGCGTGTGGGTCTTGATCTTCCATTTGTGACTCTTGCATTTTGTTTCAACTTCTCATTTGTGAGTGTTATGTTTGAGAGGACTTGAAGTGTGTAAGCACATTGGAGGATGTAGGGTAATGTTTGTTAGAATGTTAGTTACTGGTAATAAACTAATGGAGGAAAATGGGAGACTTTTATGGGGTTTAAAAGTGTTTTACTGAGCACTTTTATGGGGTTTAAAAGTGTTTTACTGAGCACAGTATTTGGTGGCTTGCTAGAAAAGCAGAGAATTAAATAATAATAAAGGTTATGAGTCTGTAAGAATGAGTAAAATAGTAAGATTAGTGTAGTTATGCATTTGTGGTTTTTGTTGGATTTTGGGAGTCTTTTCCCCGGCAAACACGCAAGGGCATGAAGACCGCAGCAACAAGGGAAGAATTAGGCGCCACTGGGGTCCTGTTTGTCCTTTCACATTCTGTTGGTTCAGAGTTCAGACATCATTTTTCAGATGTGTGCTTGGAAAGTTGTAATCTTCATTGTCCAAAAAAAGTTGTAATATTGTTGTCCTTGAGCCTCAAACTCAATTAGAAAAGGAACTAAATTCATATGGAGTCTGAAATAAGTATAAAAGCTTGAAAAGTATTGGTTGTCCACTAGTCCTGTACCCCCCATTATGAAGGTTTGTTTCAGATATGACTATATGAGAAGTATTGGTTATTTTCAATTCAGTCTCTAAAAGATAAAAAAACAAATTCTTTATGCTCATGAAACTTATGCATGAAGAAAAGATTGATGTTGATAACAAACTAACAAACGTTAGTTGATTGCCTGTGAGACATTAGAAAGTCACGTATTATGAAAGTTTTCACAAATATGAGAGTCTCCGATAATTTGTAAATTTTTAGTAGGTAAGGATGTAATTCTATACAGACAAGACACTTGGAGAGGAGGTTGGGAAATTATCCCTAGTGGAGTTTGAACTTGGGATCTTGATCCAAAGTGACCACCCTAATTACCACTAGACCAACCCTAATCGGTTTCCAATAATTTGTAAATACCATCTAAAAATAATGTGTTTTCTTAAATTTTTATGTTAAAATTTGAAAGTAAATGCATTGCTAAATGCTAATTTGTCACCTACTTCGAGCATTGCTAGAGTAATCTAGAGAAATGTAACATTACATTCTCTATCTTCACCTAACAAATTACTCATATTAACTTTTAGAAAACTCCATCAAAAAAATATATAGAAAACTTATCTCAAAGGAAAGCATTTTAAAAAGCATAGAGAGAAAAATAGGTGAATTAACAACCTCGAAAAATAGAGTAGTTTTTTTTTTTCCACCCATGTAATTGGTGAATACATGAGTCATTATGCTCCTTTAAGGTGACATTTACGCTCCGTAGTTGAAAGTTGAGACACATCTTACAATCAGGCATGTTCTCCCCAACTTATTTTGACTGAATTGAAGCGAACTTAAAGTAACTGAACTGAACCTAATTCAACTGAACCTTTTGCTTAATGGTTTTAACACACATTTATTTGTTGAAGTCATATCAATATTGGGCTTTTATGAAACTATTTAGTGAGATCTTTTAATGATATACAAAGAATTATAAATGGATATCGATGTCACAACTTCTTATGATCGAAAGAAACAAGTTGAACTGAACTGATAGTAATTCAACTCAACTGAACTAAACTAAACTTTCCAGGAACTGTGGAGAAACAAGCCCTCAGTTGGGCCCTGTTCGTTTCGCAGCTTATTAACAGCTTATTCAATAATCTTAAGCTCATCTTATAAGATAAGTTTAACTTTTACAGATTGGTATGAATGGTAAAATAAAATGGAGTAAAGAAACTAATAAGAGTACGCACGATTTAAAGATCAAAACATTCAAAACGAGTCCAGATCCTCTCCAGTTGGGAGGATAACAGGGAGTTTCCTGTTACTCACACACGTTGGAGTTTTGCAAGAAAATAGGGGGGTGTTTTGAAAAAATAAAAAGAAAAAGGAAAACAACCAATCAAAAAGCTATAAAGTTCAACTTGAAATCTTCAGTGATTGGAGAGGATCCAAGCGCATTCAAAACCCTTGTTAAGCAAACAACAGAAAAACGAAAAGTAGCTCTTAGTTTACTCGCTCCAATGTAGCCCATCAACTTGGAAGTGCCAATATGCCATTCCCAATAAGCAACCCTCCCTCCTGGTCTCCGGTTTATCATAACGACGACACCACAAATACTCACAATGAGAACTTTGTCTGTTGGAGAAAGCAAGACGCTTAGAATAAGCAAACGAAAAAAATCAGAGCATGATTGTACTTATATCTACTTTTACCAACACCAACTTGTCTTTTGCTTGCTAATGAGAAAGTCGACAACCACCGTCACCTTCTGGCCAAATGGACATAAATAAATTGACTAATTATCAATAATGTTTACTCATTGCTGAGCACTTTGCTTTATTACCTTCACCAACACCGGAGTTGCATGAATTGGAAGTGTAGTAAGTGCAAAATCGTTTGACAAAAAATGCATCACTGGACAATAGTTCTATTTCACTGAACAATTCCTTATCCGTATCTTACAATCTTGTTTGCTTCATTGCTTGCGTATAACAATTTGTTTTTCAACAGAATATGATCAAGTTGTCATTGCTAGGTTGATGCCTCCTTTTGGCGTATGCGGAGCTAGATAACAATTATGATACTACCTCTATCTGTATGGATTGTCCCCTAATCATTCTCTTCTTAATATAAATCCATCCACAGGTTTTCACCCTTTTTGTGTAGGGGAGTCATCGACGGAGGTTTCTGCCTGAATGCTACATTGCCAACAAAATCGGTGCAGAATCACAGGACACATGCTTGATGCTTCACTTCCCCCCAACAATCAAAAAAAATTTGGGGGGGGGGGGGGGGGGGGGGGGGGGGGGGGGGGGGGGG
>ONZK01003348.1:0-17092 GCA_900322385.1 Pharnaceum exiguum
TTGGTGGCTTTGCCTTAGAGTTGAGTGGTTTTCTTCTTTGTTTGCCGGTGACATAGTCTTAAGGACTCAAAGAGAAGATCTCCTATCTTTTACTTTTCGTTTATTTCAATTTCCGCTACAAATAAAACTCAAAAAACCCAAAAACAGTGTTCTTTGTTCGTTTCGAACCAGTTCCGCCGTAAAACACCCAGTTCCCCCCAAACTGCGAGTTAACCCTTAAGGTTTTCACGCATCAATAACACAATTTTTACGTGTGCAAATGAGGACCCATGAGAAAATGTTAAACTACCCCGTTGATGAAAATAATCATTTTCTCTGGTCCTCTCTACCCTTCTATCTCTCTCCTCCACTAATCCTAGGCATTAAGTCCCAAGTCCTTTACTCTTGTACTCCCTCACGCACCTCTGGTACCCGTAGACCAGTACCAACAATAATTCTCGACAAACGGGAATTAATTAATAATTGTTGACTTCAATTCAGCTTAGATTGTAATGTTAATGCATGGCCCCCCTTGAGAAAAATTCCTCGGTCCGCCACTAATGTACATTGGAGTATGCTCTTTTACATATGCATATGCCGTGCTTTGTGCTCCAATATGTTTTTTTTAATACCAAAGTGGAATGTTATATTCCTGTGAAAGTCTCTGATGGAGTCGTGTATATTTCCGTGTCCTTGTTTGTCAACTCCCACTCCTGCTTCTCTTGGTTAAAATCTTTTGGTGCTTCATCTACTTGATACAGAGACTGTTGTGACTGTCCTTGTAATATTGTTGTAGTGGTACAGAACAATGACAGATATGCTATATGGATTAAACTTAATGGAGTGTAGAAGTATGGATTTGTCGGCTCTTAATGCCTTCACGGCATGGTCAATTTAGAAAGAAATGGAAGGTTCCATCTATTCTCATTTCTGCTATATGATTGCAGGAGACATTACGTGTGAAAGATGAAGAACTACAGAATTTAGCTCGAGAGCTCCGTGCAAGAGATTCTACCATAAAGGAATTAGCGGAACAGCTATCTGCCACTGCAGAAGCTGCGGAGGCAGCTGCCTCTGCAGCTCATACAATGGACGAACAAAGGAGAGTTGCATATGCTGAAATGGAGGGCCTAAAACAGAGTTCCAAGAAGCAATTAGAATCCACTATGATGGAGGTAGTGTTGCTTACTTATTCCGAAAGCTTGTGTCTTTCCTGTGTGGGGGACATTGCTGAGTGGATTTTGGTGAAAAATTATACCATGAAGTTTTGCCGAGTGCATTGTCAAATCATGTGGCTCTCATCAGACAGCCAGTTTGTTGAATATTTACTTGCATATAATTTCTGCGGAAGTATGTTGGCTATGACTCTTGTGGATTTGAGGATTAAGTGGCTCTTGTGTGTGGTGTGTGCTTGCGTGCGGGTGTGTTTGTTTGTTTTATTCTAATGGTGTGTGTGTGCAGTGTGTGCTTGTTTGTGTTTGTGTTGTATTGTGTGCGTTGGTTTTGTGTGTGATTGCCGAGTGTGGGTGTGGGTGTGGGTGTGCGGGTGTTTTTTTTTTGGGTGTGTTGTTTGTGTCTATTATCTCAAATTCTGTGTTGGCCTATGTCAGCCAAGACCCAATCAGTTTACAGATTAAGGCTATGTCAACTTATGGATTAAGGCTATGTTGGTGTTGGTGTTGTTTATGTATATTGACTATGACTGCTGTTTTAATAAATAGATGAAACAATCAGAACAGAAGCTTGAAGCACTAACTAAAGAAATAGATCAGATGACAAAGCAGAGAGACTCTGCCATGCAAGAGGCACATTTGTGGAGATCTGAGCTTGCCAAAGCGAGAGATCATGCTGTGATATTGGAAGCAGCTATTGCAAGAGCTGAGGAGAAGGCCAGGGTTATTGAAGCCGATGCCGAGGGCAGAATAGGGGAAGCTGCGCAAAGAGAAGCAGCAACTTTACAAGAGAAGCAAGAGCTTCTCAGATATGTCAATGCACTGCAAGCTCAGCTACAGAGGCAAGTATCTGAGCCATCTTTTCAGATGTATTTTCGTGAAAGGTTCTATATATATGCAGTTCTTGGCCATTTTCCCAAAAACTGTTGTGGCAAACCAATCAGCTTACTGCTGGGGTATTTGTCTCCTACCTTTTGTTTTGTACTTATTAAAATCTGATCTCATCATTTCATTCGACAGGCAGCAGATTGAATCTAAGCCAATTTTTGAGAATTCAGAGTCTTGTTCAAATATTGACGATACATGTCCACTAACAAAGCATGTTGACTCATCTGATGAGAATGTAGATAAAGCATGTCTTAGTGTGTCAAAAGAAGTTCCAGTATCCGAGGATAGTTCCGACCACTCATCAGCGGAGCAAACTAACATTCACCCAGTGAGCGATGGTCAATGGAATGATATTCAAGCAACTGAGTCAAGAATAGCTGATGTAAGAGAAGTCGCTCCTGAGGGAGAAGGTAGTAGTCTGGATATTTCAGTGGTCAGCCTACCTGTGAATAGCCAGCATGAGCAAGGAGGCTCCTTTCACCAACAGTGATAATTAAATTGACAATTTCAAGAGAGTATGCTGTTTCATTTGTGCTTGAAATGACAAGAAAAATTCATGTTTGTTTTGATTGTATATGAAAGAGATGTCTGGAGTCGCCGTCGGATTAGGAAATTCTAGAGACTCATCGACTGTTGTAATTTGTATATGAGAAGATAACAAATATAGCCACTTGAGTTGACCTAGCACTTTGTACCTTCAAAAATGTGAGTAGCCATTCCAACATTTTGGGGCATGCACTCCCTGCACATCAGGTTTTACTTCGATCCCCACCCCTCACCCACAAAAAAAAGGAAACAGAAATATAGACGAACACGAAATAGGTATAGGGTAGAATCTTTGGATATTCCATTTGCGGCTTGTGCAAATGTGCAATGATAGGGTTGTCTTTTTTCTTTTTCCTTGTTGCACGAGGTTTCCGTAAGTCCTAACTTGGGCTCAAGGATAATCTCCGCTCGCAGTACGTGCTCCCGTTGACCTAAGAGAATTTCGCATATGATGGAAATCGAAAGCACAATCTCGTGCTAATTAGATTGTCCTCACACATCTGAACCCAACAATGCTTTACACCACCGAGGCAGGAATGTCTTCAAAAGACTAGAGCTTGTATCTCCTTCTACATTATTGACCGTTAAAGTCTCTGGCATGTCTTCCCAAAGTCAAGTGTTGTAGATTTTGTGTCCCATAAACATGTCAAAACTTCTTGACATCCATCTAGAAAAAAAAACTAACACTTCTTTTTTATAGTTTAAGTTGTCTTGTTGGAGATATTATAGGCTACATCGTACATATGTTCATTGCCTAGAGCTTTTTAATAAACAAAGAAAAGCAAGTGTTAACATTTTTATGGACGGAATGACGGAGCCACGGAGGTAGTAGACTAGTAGCATAGCATCTGCTAATTGTTCGAATTTCTCAATTTCTCTTATATTCCTAATTTCATATTCTTGTCGAAATAAGGCAGTCAAACAGCAATTTGGCAAGAGTTGTGCTACTTCACTAGCTTGTACATGCATAAGACATGAAGGTCGCCATCATTTTCTCATTTCCTCCAGTCATCAAGAGGTAAGAACTTATCCGTTCAACTACGGCACGAAGTTTTGGGCCCTATGACAAGGGAGGTAGAGTATATGTAGCCAATGTAGGTCGTTCATTTAGACGAGGACATGACGCCAATTTAAGATCCCGAATTATTGATGTTTGTTTTGTTTTTATACCACTGAGTATTTATATCTTTCACTGTCTTGTGATTTTAACGACTTCATTATGTTCAATTATTTCTTCATCGATTCTAAATAAAAAATCATATTGTTACAACTTACAAGGAATTTACAGAGAGACTGTACGATAAATTTGGAGAAACAAGAGACTATGTATGATAAATTAGGAGAAACAATATTTGAACCTAAAAACTGAGGTATTGTTTGGAAATTCATTTTCTAGTTTTTATGTTTTTCAAAACAAAAAATGAGAAAAATTAGTCGTCTAATTTTTGTAGTTATTTTTGAAAATCATGAAGAAATGAGCAAACGAAATGTTTTAAATTTTAATTTTAAAATAACCTCATTATCATTAAGTTGAAAATATTTGATAATAAAAAACTGAAAATTTATACCCATTCCGAATGTATTATGTTGAACTGAAAAAATTGAGTTGAACTACAAAAATTTAAATGAATCAAACATGCGAATATTATTGAACTGAACTAAAAATTATTGAAAAAAAACTAAAGGTAGTTCAATTCATAACTATTGTACGTAAAACTAAGCTAAACTAAATAGAAAATTACACTAAACTATGGTGAAAATTGCGAAATAGAACGGAGAAAAAACTAAAAATGTAACAGTAAAGTCGAAAAAAATATGCCCCCAATTTGGTTCATGTTTTATAAGTACAACTGTGAGTATAATTTTAGAGAACAAAGATAATTTTTATAAACATAATATCAGTCATGTATATGATATCTTTATCAAGTTTTTTTTACTACTTCCAATTATCTTTTAGTTTTTGAGATTATTTCGTAATAATATATTTATGTAATAGCATAAATTAATTTGCAATGAGCAAAAAAGTTTCATTTTTAGTATCCTTTTCCTTAAGATCACTTGTAAGTGTGACTATATTAATTTAATGGCTTAAAGAGTAAAATTTTAATTTACTTTTTAAAACTTTTTTACTCGACAACCCCTTCAACAATTATAAATGATTATATATAATAGAGAGGATCATATCAAATTGAAATATATGAATATCAAGTTTCATGATGATTTTAACAATCTAGCGAAATATGCACACATGTTGTCGGATAATAATAAGTTGAGGATCTTAAATATCAAGTTCGTTATTTCAACTTATTTTAAAAAGTTAAAATTTAAGGGCTCCCACATATGTTGATGAATAGTTTCAGTGGGTTCAACATTCCTCAAGACCGAGAGATCAGATTTTGGAGCCGAGAAAATGTTAGGTTGACCAAGGGTGTTAAAAATCCGATAGAATAAAACTCTTTCTCTCCACAACTAACAACTTTTTTATATAGAGGTAGGTTGTTAAGGTTTTTCCTTAAAGATGATGTCCAAGTGTAGAATTGTGAGTTTGGGTGGGTCGGGTTTGGTCGTTTCGGGTCAGGTCATTTTGGATCGGGTTGATTTTGGGTCGAGTAGTTTTTGGGTCGGTTTGGGATCGATCCACTAGATCAAGACAAGATAATTAAATATTAACTTTGAGTAAAATATATTTTAAATAATAATAATTCAGTAAAATGAAAATAATATTTTTTGAATAAAATATGATATTATTGGAATGGATGGAGTAAAGTGTTGTAGAGGAATTGGACTCCCCTGACCCAGGTAATTATGGGTTAACTAGGTCGGATTAAATCGCGTTTCAAGTCTGTATATCTTGTCCGACACCCAGGAAAATTGGACTGGTTTAGATCGGGTCTTCGGGCCGTGTCAAATTTTGAGGGGTCAACAATCCAGACCAATGTCAAGCCACAACAAATGGGTCCTATCTTTACCAATGAGGAAGGAGTAGTGGAGGACGCTGTGAACGATAGACCATGTGGTAGGGCGGTAGGCTCAAGCATTCCTGTCAAAATGATCGACTTCCTCCCATCTCAGTATCTCACCATCTGACATGTTTTAATCAAAGTGATGCCACTTGAAAACTTTTTTTTATTTTATATTATAGCCCGTTTAAATCAACAAGTCTTTGTTAAACTGGATATACACGTAAACCGGATAAATTTGTAGTTAATAATAAAGGTACTGACTAATGATATATAAAAGGTGACTAATAATATTATGTTGTAATGATTTAAAAAAAATCACCAAATATACACATACATCGGGTGTTCCTCAGAATTATAGAACTTCAATTGTTGTATACGATACATTTGGTCTATTGTCACATCTTTTCTTTTGATGATCGATAATTAATTCCCAAAGTCTTATATATATGCGATACTCCCAAAAAAATTTATATAGGTTTATGCGTTATTGCATGCATCTGATTAATCAAACATACAATCATGCTCTGTTTTGTTCAACATTTTTTTTAGTTTAGTTTAGTGCATTCTATTTTAGTTTTTTCCAATTAAGTTAAGTTCAATTGATTTTTTATTTATATGCTCACGAGAGGACTAACAAAACTTGAAAACAAAGCAAAACAAAAAAAAAAACTTGAAAATAAAGTTGAAACTTCGATTCTCAATTTTTCATCGACTTCAGTGCCGCCCTTCAAACCAAAAAATAAATAAATTATAATGTCTCTTCATAAGCTTCAAAATTTACCGCTCCATTTGACAATTATTCTACCAGAATCTCGTACGTTAAAAGAATTTTGGGTGAGAAATTTTTCTGAATTGGACGACATTACACATGTAGGCTCCTATTTTAATGTCATTATTAATAAGGAATGACATAATACAATCTATAAGATTTGATTTCAGGTGTGTATATTTATACCAATTGCAATCTCAATGTGAAAGATAGTTCGATTAAAGGTTACTCTCTTCGTTTTTTTTATCCTTCTCCTATTCTATTTTGGGATGTTTGGATTTGTTCTTCCCATTTCTTTTTTGGGCCATAAAATAGCATCTACTTTCCCATACTACCCCTTTAGTTATCTACTCACTTTGGACAAACGAAATGAGTAAAGTAATAACAGAAAAGTTTGTGTGAACCCGTTTCATACACGAGAATAGATAAAAGGGGTCATTATTGTGTGTCCGAAGTAAAATTATTGTGTAGTCGAGGGGTCATTAGTATACAGTCTCATATATGAAACGGGTTCACACAATTTTTTGTGAAGTAATAGTTACGCATCTTATTCACATCCTCATATCCACTTCTGAATTGCCTTGTTTTTTCTTACTCGGCCGGGGTGCAGATCACTCGCTCACAGTTTGCTTTGCTGCCCTATAAGTAGCCCACCAAAGCTACATCTCGCTACGAATCACAAACCACAGACCACAGTCCCACACTACTTAATAGAGCAGGAAGAGCAACTTGCCAACTTGTATACGTAGCAAAAGAAATGGAAAACTTCCCAGTGATCAGCTTGGACAAAGTCCATGGAGAGGAGAGGCAAGCTACAATGGCAACTATCCATGATGCTTGTGAGAACTGGGGTTTCTTTGAGGTGAGTAATTCCAGTCTTCCAACCAATTTATTATTTATGCCAGACAAACACATAAGAGTAACTATTTACTTAACTGACTATGATTATTATGTATATACTTTCTCATGCTTCGTGGTTTGAATTATAAGTGACGTATGATTCATGGTATGATTAATAATGCAGCTAGTGAATCATGGAATTCCACATGACCTCTTGGACACAGTTGAGAGGATGACAAAGGAGCATTACAAGAAGTGTATGGAACAAAGGTTCATTGAGCTAGTTGCTAGCAAAGGCCTAGAAAATGTGTCAAGTGAGATCACTGACTTGGATTGGGAAAGCACCTTCCACTTACGCCATCTTCCTGAATCCAACATCTCTGAAGTCCCTGATCTCGAAGACCAATACAGGTAAAAATCATTAGTTGGAAGTACAAACACATACAAAGATCACAAGTTAATGTAAGCGTATTTCTACTATACCCGCTTAATTATATTGGTGTATATACAGGGAAGTGATGAAAGATTTTGCTCAAAGATTGGAGAAACTAGCAGAGGAATTGTTGGACTTTCTCTGCGAGAACCTTGGTCTTGAGAAAGGGTACCTAAAGAAGGCATTTTATGGAGGCAAAGGGCCAACCTTTGGAACCAAAGTGAGCAACTATCCACCGTGCCCGAAACCGGACTTGATCAAGGGTCTTCGTGCTCACACCGATGCTGGTGGCATCATCCTTCTTTTCCAAGATGACAAAGTTAGCGGCCTCCAGCTACTCAAAGGCGATCAATGGATCGAAGTTCCCCCTATGCGACACTCCATTGTTGTTAACCTTGGTGACCAGCTTGAGGTAAACAACTAAGCATACACATCAAGTCATCAACTTCAAACTGCCTTTTGGCTAATTAATGAAGTAGCATATAGACTAGCTAATTAGCACTTGGCTCATCATTAACTCTAGCAGACATACTAAATCAGCTGATGTTGATATTTAATTTTAGTTGGTCAATGCCCTATACAGATAGACTTTGAAGTTGATGTTCAAACGGCTTAATTTCAGTATTTATAGTAAGGGGTTCAGTAGAGATGTTGAAGACATAGAAACCTTTGCAATTTAACCATGTATTTCAGCAAAAAAATAAACTTATTGGAGTACTATACTCATTTTTAATACTTCAAATGAAGGTGATTACAAATGGAAAGTACAAGAGTATTCTGCACCGGGTGATAGCGCAAACAGACGGGACTAGGATGTCAATCGCGTCGTTCTACAACCCAGGAAGCGATGCAGTGATCTATCCAGCAACAGCATTGCTGGAAAAGGAAGAGAATGAGGAGAAGAAGCAACTGTACCCCAAGTTTGTGTTTGATGATTACATGAAACTATATGCAGGGCTGAAATTTCAGGAAAAGGAACCAAGGTTTGAGATGATGAAGAGCATGGGCCCAATTGCAACTGCTTAGAAGCCAATCGAGCACATACATAGATCGCAGTACACGTTATTTTTAAAAAAGTGACATTCCACTGTTATGTTGGTTTTTACAAGTAATTTTAAAACGTGCCGCCTAGTACTTTTGACTGAATAAAAACTTTAGCATATGATCATTTTCTCCACATGATGATAAAGAATTAAAGATTGCAAAGTCTGTTGTAGTGTTGCTCTTGTGTTCCGCACAATAATAACATGTCCAGTTTTATTTCCACTCATCCACTGTCTGAGATAAGTTACACTAGGGTGTAAATGCATCGAGCCACCGAGCCGGTTCGGGCTCGGTCAACGGCAAAATCTATACTAAAGAAAACTTGAACTTTTGCTAGATCTATACTAAAGAAACAATGTTCCTATTATTAATGGACATCTAAATGTATCAACCGTCATTTTCCCAAGGTTTTTAGTACGGGTGAACTCTCCACTCTTTTTCAGTATACAAATGTTGATAAATGCTCCAAAACAATCCATGATTCAACTTATACAAGTCAAAGTTCTGATAATCTAGAATGTTTTCAAATCAATGTACACCACATATTGTATTGGGTAGGTCTACTCTCTTGCAAGACTATTTGTACTGAAATTAGAGTATACGGATGATTTGGCCTTCACAAGTGATTTAGTACATTGTGAAGATTGCGTTATAGGCCTTTGACAGAGCTTTTGATTCTGCGTTATGATCAATGCTTGTTTCGAACAAAAAAATTAAAAAGTGCGTTGCTGCGTCCTGCAGAACAATGTAGCAATTGTTTAGTTGGGTTACTCATTACAACCAACTGATCGACCAATGCAGGTTACTCAGCTTTAACACTGATTCATCCTTGCAGTAACTAGCTAGTAAGATTATGGTTACGCGACCTTACGTCTAATAGGAAGTGTTCCAGAGGGTGCTTCTCCATTGCAATGATACGTCGTTAGTTTTCACTGTATTTGATCTCCCATTATACACCTATACCTCCCTTTGTAGTCATGTGTGAATCAGTTTGTAATCTCAGAGTCAATTCAAATTTGTTAGCATCATGGAGTATTCATCAAGCTAGCTAAAGTAAAGAAGAGTATACTCTGCCCATACCAAATATAATTTATGTATCCCACAGTTTTCTTTACATAGGTCACATAAACTATGATGGGGAGCAGCTTCAGCCTTCAAGTGACTCAGACTGAAGTTATAGGCTGCCACTGTTAAAAGTACTGTAGGGCAGAAGACAAACCAAACAAGTGACATAAAGACATTATTTATTCCTTTAAGAAGACAAGTCAATGATGACATTATGAAAACATGAAAAAACCTAGTAAAACGTTTCAAAACTATTGCTAGGAATATTAAGGTACAAAGTAGGGAAATTTAGTTTCTTTAGTGGGAGTAGCAATCATTATCAAAATGGAAGATTGATATACAAAAAGACCAGGAAAGCAAAAGGAAGTAACCAAAAAGAAGAAAGAAAAAAGATCAGATTACTAAATTGTGAGACTCAGAACATTCTTGAATTGGAAATGTGGAAAAGCAAGGACAAATCAAACTCAGCTCAGCACAGTTGATTGAAAAATAAAAAATCTCCAAATCAGCATGGTTTCTGGTTCAACAAGTATCAATTGAGCCTCATGATAAACATTTTAAACAAATATCACTTGTGGTCAGGACTCAGGACAAGATCAATTTGTCCAATTACTTGCATTCAACTGTCTGAAATCGAACATTCTTAATACTGCATCAGACCAAAGCTTTCATAAATTCTAACCAAGATCAGGACAATGTTTGCTAGATCCAAAATTCCACACTGATTAAAACACTTTGTCCTTTGGAATAAACATAGTTAAAAATCAACTGACATTTTCTCAAAATTCTATGCAGGTGCCTCCTAGTCTTGCTCACTCTTTGTTTTCCCTACTTTTCAATTTTCTCTTTATCTTGAGTTCTGACAACGCTTCAGTCAATTCTTTAACTCAAATGTAACAATGTCAGTACTTACCAAAGCTGTACTACTCAGAACTCGGATAAAAAGTTACTTACTTCAAGACTAATAGAACTGTAACAAAGGTTATATATTTGCAAAAAGAGCAGCTTCACATGAGTTAGCCTGAAGGTAATGGCTAGTGAAGCAAAGTAATAGCGCAAAACAAACAAAAAGCAATGAGTAGTGACATGAAAATTTACTTTACAAAGAATCAAAGATCATAAATAACAATGTGAAGCTATGACTACTACTCCGTATAATAAGCTTAAATTTCAAAAATAGCAAGCTGCAGGTGGGAGATTCAAGTACATGTAGGGCATTTTATGCTCTGCTTATTTGCTTAAGCGGGGAAACCAATCATTCTCAAACATGAAAAAATGGAAAAGCAAAACGAACAAAATAAACAGGAGAGGACAAGTGAATGAATACTCCCTTGTTATTATGGACACCCACAAGGCCACAAGTCCACAACCCATCATTGAATTGTGAGACTCCAAAACATTCATGAACGTAAGCTGCAACAGCGTACAACTACGTACATTCTTTGTAGCAATGAAATGCTTTTAAGAAAACCTCAAAGGAAAAAAAATTATGAAACCTTTTTAATGGCAGCGCAATAATAAGGCAGCAACGCCCACAATGGAAGTCATAATACCAATTTTAGATGCATGTATGTAGGGAAATTTGTTCAGCCAAAAGGCAATCATAATCGCCACTATGAAAAACTCACGTGTGATGGAGCCAAAGGGCAATCATACGTCATAACTCCACTCTCTTTAACTGCAATTTAGTTGAGCAGCATTGAACTAGAAACAGTAAAAATCAATTCAGTTAAAATTGTTAAATACCCTGATCTAGAAATAGATAAAATGAAAAGTAAAAATTGTCAAAGATGATCTAGGCAAAATTATTTGGTCTTAATAAAATTTGTGCTAACGTTATTTTTTTTTCCAGTCATATCACACAAAATGTAGGCATGCATTGTGCACCACTTATCTTCCTATTTTTCCCCTAAAAAAAACTTATCTTTCTATTTTTTATTTTTTTAAAAACAATACCCGTACCTCTTCCACATCCCTTCTCGGACCGATACATTGGTCGGACTCCCCTCTTCCCAATCCTCTCTTGGGCCAACTCTAGACTCCCCTTCCAACCGTCCTACCATACCCTCCCCTCCACTTTACCGCCCTAACCTCTTGTCTGTCACCACAGGTTTTCCAATCTGTCGTGACGGATAATAAAGTCTGTCATCAAAGATATTAAAAAGTGTCGGAACAAATATGAAAAATTCTCATATCCGTTGTGACGGATAATGAGGTCTGTCATCACAGATACAACGAGTGGTACAGAATATATGCCTACATTTTGTGTGCTATGACTGGAAAAAAAAATCAAAATTAACACATTCACCGTTAAACTTAAATTGAACAAAAGAAATAAAATTGATCAGAGCAACGAGCAAGGTCTATTACTCGTAATTTCTTGAAATTTTTTTTTTTTTGGGAATTTCTTGCAAAATTTGGCTAATCTATTTGTTTGTCTTCTTTGGGCTGGGGTTGTATAATGATGGGCCGAAGACCACATTATTAGTTTCAAGATTATGGTAAGACTTTAGAGCTTGATCTGGTACTTTCCTAAACCAGATAGTTGGTTGTAGACAATGATCATATGTGCAGGCCACTAGACCAGTGCATGGGCTTGGATCAGTCAGAAAGTACAAATGTTGGTTTTTCATTATTATTATCTTAAAAATAGATAAGTCATACGGCATTTATATCAAAAAATACTAGGTTATACTAAATCAAGTATCATAGTACAAACGACAAAAAAATAGGAATTATCAAGCGCGACTCCCTACAACTCCCTACAGACTTCAATCAATATTCCGTTAGCCTCGTACTGTAAATTAATACTACTGAATACTGATCGTTTTATGGGCGGAATAAAGATTTCATTGAGAAAAACAAGTAAAATTGACCTAAAGTGGTATGCTCATGGGAGTTGCATCCAAAAGACCTCAATTCTTTGAATATCTCCATGGTACACCCGGATATACCTTGATCCGTATACCCACTTTGTTTTTCACTCTAAGTTTAGGCCCAACTCTTCAAAAAATAATAGAAGCTCAATATTTAATTATCTACTTACCAAGTATGGTGTACGGAGTAAGGTACACCCGGGTGTAAGGTATAATTTGTCAGAAACGTTACTTGTTTTTGAAAACTAAAAAAAATGCAATGAAATTTATGAGAAAGTAAATTCGGCTGAGGAAAAAAAAAGTCTATTATTTCAAATTGACCGTCGTGATGGGCTTTGGAACCCTTTACACCAAAGGAAAAAAAGTTACTATTTTGGGCTCTGTGTTTCTTTTTTATGGAATATATTGGTCTCTCGGTTGCTGTTCTTTCTGTTTTCACCTTGCTCCTATAAACTCACTTAAATTCTCAAAATTGCTGTTGACTAAAAACACCACAGAGAACGAATCAAAGCACTTTCTCACTTACATCTCCACTCACTCTGATAGTAGCTCTCTACAAAACAACTATTAAGGTAAAAGTTTCAATGTTTTTACGTTAATTGGTGATTTACGATTGGTATTTGTTTATTGGTTTGATATATTTTCTTTGAATATATATGAATAGTCTTTATCTTTGATAATTTAGCAGTAGTAATGTACGTAACTACGTACTAATTGCCTACGGAGTATAATGAAAGAGATGTGTGAATTATTAGTTTACCTATTTCCTAGAAAGAAATTAAAGAGAAAACAAAAGCTAAACTACAAAGGACAAGCGAACACCCCTAAGCTATGGCCTATTTTTACTGACCTACTTCACTACTTGTGTAGTTCTTTATCATCCGGACTGCCGGATCACTATAATTCTTAGGTACAACCGCTGTATTTTTGCACGAGTAAAGATTTGTTGGCTGTATTATTCACTTATTATTAAAAAAATTTATTGTTCAAACGGGGGTTCACTTGTGAAAGAGAAGATGGGAGGAGCAAGAGTTGCATTCCGGAAGGAGGATCATACGATGGGAATAACAGCTGATAGTGATACTGAGAGCAGCGTAGGGAGCAATATTTACCCACCAGATTGTCAGGAAATAAAGGTAATGTTTCATTTATACTAAAGGAATTCGGTCTAGTGCGTGCATGCACTCTTCCAGCACATACTCCCTCGTTCTTTAACTTTCTTCTTGTTTGGAAATTACACATATTTTAAGGACACTTGCTATTGGTGATTTAAAGACTAAAACGCCCGCAAGTGGAGGGATGTGAGGGGATTTCTGAGGGAGTGACATGTAATATGGTTGAAGTGGTAGGGTTTGGATAGTAAATTTATCCAAAAAAAAAGAGGCTTTATTAGGAAAAAAAAAGCAAGTTAAAAAACACCCCAAAATGGAAATAAGAAGTAAGTTAAAGAACATAGATAGTATAACATATTGCAGAAGAGTAGAGCTCGCTGGTTACGTTATACTACTCCGTAATACAACAACAACAACAACAATCGAGTGTATCCCCATTAGATGGGGGTGTTCGGGGTCGGGATCCATAATTAACCTTATTCTCCAAATCTTATGTACAACACCGGGTGTTTTTTGCAAAGCATTTCAACAAATATCACTAGTCATATTTTTCATGCCATTAGTCAGTCCATTTACTATTAGCTATAAATGCACCCGGTGTACGGGTAAACCCGAGCCCAACTATTCAAAAAATGATAAAGGCCCAATATTTAATTATACTTACAAAGGTGGGTGTACGGAATAAGGTACACCCGGGTGTATGGTATAATTTATCCTATATTCAATTGATAAAAAAACTCTTGAATTGACTTACATTGACAAAAATATATCGGGAAGAACGGGGGACCATAATCAGATTTCTTTATGTGCATGAGTGCATCACTGCTCAGTCAATACTTGCTTACTTAGTATTATGAGACAATAAGTCTATGGCCTTGTTTGGGAGATAGCGTTAGCAGTTAGTATTTAATAGTTAGCAGTTAGCGGTTAGTAGTTTTGACTAGTAGTTAGAAGTTAGCAGGTATAAGCTGTTTGATACAACTGTAATTAGCAGTTAGCAGTTTGCAGTGTTAAATAGTAAAGGAAACCAAAATGCTCTTCAAAATGCTGTTGGGAAGAGCATTTAGAGAAGAGCATTTTGTGGTCCCAAATACTCTTCCTAAATGCTCTTCACCAAACATCTCCCAAAGTGGTCAAACTACTTTTATAACTAGAAATTACTAACCACTAACACTAACCGCTCTTCACCAAACAAGGCCTATACTAAGCAATGGTTATGGACTTATGGTGTTAGCAAAGAAATAAAAGAGACAAGAGAGGGGCAGAGGGCATGATAGTGGATGCCAAAGTGGGTTCCATAGCCCTGCATCAAGATAACCATTACCAGCTAAGTATTTTGATAGAAGAAGGTCGGGAAGCTGTCATCAAGCCAAGTATTTTGATGGATAGATGATAGATCTCATCATATGGCAGTGTGCTGTGTGCATTATGTTGCTCTGTATTGCATGCGCATACATTCTTGTTAGAAGACCATTGCTCACAATTGGCGATTTGGTGCTGCGCTTTTCGTAGCCAGCGAACCATTTATCTTAGTAGCGGAAGAGTATGTAGATATGGCCTAACTTGTCCTGGATAGTACACCAGTCTAAATTACTAAAAAAATAATTAATTGTCTTAATTGAATTAGCGAACTATTCCATAATCCTTTGATAGGAGCCAATACAAAGCGACTCATGGATGTTCCTGTATTCCCGATTCATAATATTTTCCAAGTTTTGTTTAGGTTTCTTCTCATGTATTCTAATATCGAACCTCATATCATGCAACACGGTGCATCCTTTCCTCATGTTTAGTTTTGTTTAGCTTGCTTATGGTCTTGGTTCCTCCGCCTTTTAATCTTTTCCCTTGTTAGAGTTGTGTATATCAGTATATATATACTATATACATTGTGGTGAACAACAATAACAACCGAGTGTAAATCCCCATTCAATGAGGGTACTCGGGTCAGGATGTACGCAACGTTACCCATGTTTAAGAAAAAAGAGAGGTTGTTTGCGAGATTGGCCAATTGCTACATTGAAATATTGACTTTCAACAACTTCACCAACAATTAGAGGTAGAAGCTAAGGTTTTCATATCCATTTTGTTATACTTCATAATCACCTAAAGTTGAAAAATGAGATAATTATTTAAACTTTATAGGCACCGGACCTATTATATACATTGTGGAAGGACAATAATTTTTTTCCTGTTATGCCGGTACTTAAAAACTTCATTTTACTATTTTTCTTTCAGCTAACACAAACGTCTTTGGAGGGGAGTGCTTCAAAGAACACTTTCCTTGTACCACCAAATGTTGCTTTTCCGCCCGTTCGCCCAATGAGTCCGAAAAGTTCAAGTACTGATTCTCAGCCCATTTACCCATCGGGTGAAGGCAGGGTCATGCCGGTGTATACTGACGAAGATGTGCGAAGAGCATTTGAGGAGGCAACCGTGGATATGACTCCCATGGAAGTTGCATATGCTAAGGATTTTTTAGGTTACCCATCAAGAAATTTGAAAATGTTACTGTGGCTTGATCAACCACGAGAAACATTGAAGGCCATACTTAAGGAGGGGAGCCTGCTCACTCAACGTAAATATCAGAGCCAATGGTAAGAATGTGATAAAGAAAGTACTATGGACTAGAATGTATGAGCTGAATTTCTCATAATCCTCTCTGCCTCTCATATGTGGGGCTTATCTCTACTTGTTTTTTTATCACTTGAAGTGTACTAGTTGAAGTTTGCTGGGCCTCCTCATCATTACTCCGTACACCACAATATGTCAATATTAGACCAGCGCTTTACACTTTTCGGCCTTTATGCTTCGTTTTCTTACTATTTTGTTTGGTGTTCTACCTTCGCTTTGCACTTTTCGGCCTATATGCTTCGGTTTCTTATTTTGTTTGGTGTTCTACCTTTCATGTAAAAGTTATGCGACCCTTTGGGATCGGAGGAAGTACATTTCCCATTCGAGAAGAGATCACCACAAACAACACGTAAGAAATGGGTGGACAACACTCACTTCACAAATCCTTGATAATGATGCGATAAATCGACAACAATTTTGCTAAAGGTCACAACGTTTAGACAATAAATGTTGTCTAAACATAAGATTCTTTACAATTAAGGAAAATTGAAAGGATTTGTTTCAAAAAAAAACTTAAGTAAGAGGTCTTTATAATGAAAACTGAAAAATAGAAAAAAGACCTAAAATAATTTCAGCCGAAAAGGTGACAATTGACGGAAGTTTAGCCGATTGACATGGCATGTACGGCTGTACATCAATAAGTACATATTCCTTTCTTCTTCTTTTTTTGATGATAGGTATATATTTGTAATATTTCGTTATTGAACATATATGCTTCATTTTTGACATGCTACCTTTATATTATTATGTATAAGACAGTTTCACTTTCAATTC
>ONZK01003350.1:10862-22600 GCA_900322385.1 Pharnaceum exiguum
GACCCTTGTTGTATTTTTTTGTATTCTATACATTTTCCCTTTTTTCTTTTTAAATACGAGACGGAATCACTAATGATCTAAAATAATTATGATTAGTGACTCATTTTGGATATTATCGACCCTTTTAAATCATTTATACGACACGAGTGCATACCCGTTTTCCTCGTTTAGTTATTGACGCCTTGGTGTGGACTCGTATTTTAGAGTGCTCTAAAGCAAGTGTGAATAAATCACACAATTGATTGGCTTCTCAATTCAAAATTTACAGAGGTAATACAGGTATCTTTCTTTAACAGTACATAATATGCTTCTCTCTAGCCGCCCCTCTCCATCTCTTCCTCTCCTCTCCTCTTTAACCTTTACCCATAAACCCTAACTCAAATATACTATTCTTCAGGCCGGGAAGGCCGATTTTGGTCGTTCCCGGCCTGTAATTTCATGTTTTCTACGAATTTTCAGTAGTTTTTGGTGTTTTCTTCTTCTATTTGAATAAATTAGTCTCCCATATGTGGAGTTATATATTTCCCTTGGTGTAATCTTATTTCGCCTATAGTGCGATCAGTAGTTTTAGTGTAGGAATACCGTGCATAAAAAATTCAACCTACAGTATAAAGATCGACAGAAGATTGATTATAATATTAGCGATGAAGATTTCTACTTCCACAAAAGATGCCGAGGCATGGATCGAAGACAGTAAGGAGTCGCGCTTGAGTATTTTAGTTAATTTTTTTGTTGATAAATTTTGTACTAGTATAGTTGATTTGGTATGTTCTAGGGTGTTTTCCGATATAGATGCCGTATGGCTTTTCTATTAATGAAAATCTCGCATCCCTATTATCCAAAAAAAAAAAAAAACAGTACATAATATGATCATTCCTCGCAAAACAAGTTTTAATGGGATAATGATGGAAAAACAAATAAAAGTACCCCGAGAATACAACGAGCATAATGTTAACTGTTAAGTGATCAGTGAGAAATAAAAGGGAGCCTTGTCGTTGGCATTCATTCATGTTGGCAGCAGGATTCTTTAATTTAAAGCTATTACCGCATGCTGCTGTCAGTTTCAGACTACTGCTTTCTGCTTAGGCAACCGTTTCTTCTTCGCTGTTGCACTTTTGAGTAGCTTCTCAAGCACAGAACTTTTTAGAAGCTCTTGCAAATCAGAACTATTGAGCACCTTCTGCACTGTTGGATCACTCGCCAACTCCTGCAGATCAGATTTCGTAAACTTTTGCAATCCACCAGGCTGGAGCAACTTTTTCATCACTTCAGGTATTGCGACCAGCTCACGTATATCGCCATTCTTTGAAAGCTTTCTAATCAGCGGCCCGGCACCGGGATTCTGTTTCAGAAGGGCCGGCAGTTTTCCGGTATTCTGTAACAGCTTCATCAAACCCCCAAGGCTTTTCAGAGTTTTTAGCTGAGAGTCGCTCAACAACTTATTATTCTCTACTTCAGTCCCAGGTACAGTAGTCGAAACACCGCCAATGTCGGACGGTTGAGCTGTATCTTGGGCACTGGCCCAATATGAGAGGAGGAGAATGAAGATGTTGAGAAGGATGTAACCTTTGAGAGTTTTCTGTGCCATTATGGTTGAAAGTGTAATGCAACTGTATTTGTTTGTGGTATGTGTTAGAGTGTGATGATTGTGCAAGCTAAGTGCAAAATTCCCATCTATAAATAGGAGGTAAGGTAGGGGGCGGGTTTAAGCTTAGTGTTTGCGAATTAGTGGAAGAGCAACATGTCATGATTTACTAGTGCCCGTTCTAAGGAAATAGCAACAGATCAGAACAGACGCACTGGCAGTTGATGTCACAATTGTGTTTTTGATACGATTATGATTTTGGAATCAGCCCAAGAGCTTCTCAGGATTTGTTTAATGATGAATAAGAAGTTGTATTAGTACGTGTTACCTTGAGTTCGTCGATTTCACAGGTCGCTGTAGGTGCATTCAACCGAAAAATCAGATATGATTTTGTTTGACAGGCATGACGAGATAGAATGTGAAATATTTGTATATTTGCGGTTTAATTAGTCATGGAGCACTAGGGGGTGGATCATGGATGAGTTTTGCTTGTTAAGCTTCGTCAAATTACCTTAATAAAATCAAGTAATATACACTTGACAGTTCCAGTTCCGGTCTTAATCCAGCATGCTATGCAAGCTGCCCTTGACATGGTAAATGATTTCAGTAGTTGGGTGCACACCCACATTTGTGATTAATTGCAATTCTAGAAATGATTCTCCTGATTACGACGGCCGCAATGATTCCATTTCGTCGTATCTACATGTATTGGACTACTTGAAACTTGAGCATATACTTCAAAAGGCTAAATTTGCAGCTTATCTGAGCACTGTACTAGTTTATTGGTTCATCACTTCAGCTGTACCGTTGGTTCTATAGGTATTGAAGATTTTCTTTAAGACACTGTACTTTGCCAATATTGATTTACCGAATGAAATCGGAGCTATAGACTGGCAGGAAACATTTGGTCACGTAGTTGCTTCGTAGCTTGAGAGCTTCTAATAATGACTTGTGCAGTAAATGACAACTGCAAGTCGAACGAAAATTTTATCTGGTACGGTAGAATAAGTCTGAATATAAGTTGCAGCACCACCTATTTCACTTTTGTTTTATCTTCTCTGAAAATTAAAGACTTTAATGGCCAGAGCGAAAGTCACAGAAGGGACCACTCTTTTTTTTTAATAAGTCAAGACATTAGTATTAATAAATCTGGAAGAAACCCAGCAGGAAACAAAAACCCAGAGTCACAAACACCTGATTGATTACAAAAACCATTCTATATTAGTCCCTTCTGAAATAGCGCTACTTTTGGCAAGAGCATCAGCTTCCTCATTCGCTTCACGCAAGACATGAGGTCTTAGAACAAAACATACCCAACATTTACATATTATTGCAATTTCATGACCAACGTTTTTTTACTTGCAAAAACATACCTAGCTAACAGAAAATCTAACTTCCGTTAGAACTCCTTTCATAGCGCAAATGGCTAATGTTTTTTGGTCAATTACTTGTCCTTCTTTTATGATAAAATCTTCAAATCAAAACATAATGTGATAATCCGACTGAAATTATTAGTTTTTCGTCATGTTCTGTTCCGAATTCTACCTCAATCCACTCTACCTAAAAAAAAACATTCACCCAAATACACTACTGTATCAAGGAACACAAATATGTTCTTCTATTAAGATGTCTCTTGCTCCCTAATTGCTTGTCACTACCATAACTGTATCAAGGAGTTCCAGCAATGTATAATACTAATACACTTCGAGTTCGAGTCTTGTATACTGCGCTTACAAAACATCACTACATCATCGTCATCATCTCCTGAACAGAGCCAATTATACTTTGCTGAGGGTTTTTATTTAGCTCGTGTTTATTTTAGGCCTATATATACAAGCTAGGTACTATGTTCATACCCTCCCCCTCCTCTTTTCTCTTATTTGTGAATTGGGCTATTAAAACCATAATCCCAACTAGTATAAATGAGCATTAAATTGTGTAAAGAAAAACAAAGGAAACGAAATAAGCTAATCGACAATTTCTTGGAGATTGCCTTGCGAGTAAATAAGATATCACTCTTATCACTCTAAAGCGAATTGAAGGGCTAAATTTTACCTCAGTTTGATGAAATGGAATGAATCAGAAAGAAAAATGCGGAAAGTGAATGTGAGGAGTGAAACTGTGTAAAGGTACTGTGTAAGGGAACAGGGGATTAGGGGAATCATGGAGATTGTAGATTTTTTATATACATTAAATGAGAGATTGATAGTGAACTGTGCCACGGCCGTTAACGGCATAACTTAATATACTAACGGTAGGTATGTTTTTGCAAGATAGAAAACGTTGGGTATGAAATTGCAGCATTTGGTAAACGTTGGGTATCTTTTGTGCTGAGACCTCCGCAAGACATGTTGCTATTAGGTTTTTCATTTTATTCCAGCTGAAGTGCATGTTCCACGGGCAGCATGACTTATTACTCGCCCATAAAATCGCATTCTTCGAATCTGTTTCGAGTAACAATCCCTTCTCCCATAGCCAGCTTCCTCCTTATAATGAAGTCTCAAGTGCAAAAATAATAGCAAGAAACTCTGCTTCATTTGAGTCTCGGATACCTACAGGGACCACTCAGTTTTCAGTTTTACTGTTCATTTTTTAAATTTCAGTTCACATTTTTCTCCATTTAGTTTAGTACAGTTTTTTAAGTTCAGTTTTAGTTATAATTTTGATTACCTTCGAGATTTTTTTCCCGTTCTGTTCAACTTTTTTTTTGAGTTTCTTCAATTTTTTCCAGTTTCCTTACAGACGAATAAAACACAACCTTAGAAAAAAATTGAATGTATTTTTAAGAAGTTATGCAAGTCCAATTTTGTTGTAAAGTTATTATAACTAATTAACATATTCTTCTTCTTCAAAAGCTTAGTCTCTTTCATCAAAAAAAAAAAAAACTTAGTCTCAAACCACTTGACCTCGGCCATTAAGGATCAAATGGGATCCATGCTATCTAGTATCTACCCTTGCGCACTTAGGCCATGTTCGTTTTGCAGCTTATTCAATAATCTTAAATTTAGCTTATAAGATAAGCTTAACTTTTACAGATAAAGTTGTATTTGTTTTGTCAGCTTATGTATGAGCAAGCTTGTCAAATAATCTCTTATCAACAAGTTTTCTATATTCCAATATTACCCCTATTGAAAATATTACCCTTATAATTGACAATCACAACGGTCCTTTTATGTCATCTTACACTTATCAGCTTAACTATTTCATCCGAACACCCTAATTAGATTATCTATTAAGCTTCGCCTTAGCTTCATCTTCAGCTAACTAATCAGTTTCAGCTTAAGCTTAAGCTATGTTTGCCGAATAGGCCCTTAGACATATTCATTCAAGGATATCTGATTATAGTTTGACGTGTTTACTATCACTAACCTACCACACAACTCTCCTTCATTATTCGACTTGAAATGACAAAAATTAATGTAATGTGTTATATAGATTGTTTTTGGAATACATTATTGGCATCAAAATTAACAAAACATTATAATGGGCCTTCTTTTATTTGTTGTATTTAGTAACACAAAAAATTTATGTACTCATTTGATGTTTGAAACGGGGATCACTGATAACCAAAATGTCCGTTAGTGAACCATTTAATCATAATAACCCCGCACACAAATTTTCCTCGTTAAGTAAATAGTAATAGGTGGGGGCTCATATTTTCGAGTGCTCTAGAGCAAGTGTCAAAAAATCTATCACACATTTGGCTCCTCAATTCAAAAGTTATACTAGTAATAGTAGTAATGCAAGTATCTTTCTGTAACATAAAATAACTATTCCTCGCAAAACAAAGTTTTGGTGGGAATGGGATAATGATGGAAATTTAAATAAAAATGCTCCGTAGATAACATAATAATAACCATACCAACGTACATTAAAAAAAAAAAAAAAGTAATCAGCGAGGCATAAAACGGAGCCTTTTGGTTGGCATTTCATGTTGGCAGCAGGATTCTTTGAAGCTAGGACCGCATGCTATCAGGTTCAGCGTGCCTACTGCTAATTAGCCAACAGTTTCTGCACTGCTGGACTGTTGACTAGCTTGTTAAGCGCAGGACTTTTTAGAAGGTTCTGCACATCAGAACTCTTGAGCACATCCTTCACTGTTGGATCATTCAACAACTTCATCGCATCAGATGGCGTAAGCTTTTGCAATCCACCAGGCTGGAGCAACTTTTTCACTTCAGGTAATTCGAGCAGCTTAGTAATATCGCCATTCTTTGAAAGGTTTGTAATCAGCAGTGCTGCAGCAGGATTTTTGGCCAGAAAAGCCTTCACTAGGGGATCCTTCTTCAGCTTTTCCAGACCCCCGCTCCTTGCAACCTGCAGGAAGTGAGTGAGGATTTTCATATTTTGTAGCTTAGAAATGCTCAACAATACCCGAGGCCCAGGTAGAGTCGAAACAGTACTACCCATGCCGGACGGTTGAGCTGGTTGAGTTTGGGCACTGGCCCAATGGGTGAGGAGGAGAATGAAGATGGTGAGAAGGATGTAAGCTTTGAGAGTATTCTGTGCCATTGTTGAAAGTGTAATGCAACTGTAATGGTTTGTTGTACGTGTTAGAGTGTGATGATTTTGCTAGTGCAAAATCCCATCTATAAATAGGTGGGCAGCAGGGGATTTAGCTTAGTGTTAGCGTCTTAGTTGGAGAGCAACATGTCATTTACTAGTGCCCGTTCCAAGGAGATAGCAACAGATGAGAGCATACACACTGGTAGTTGATGTCACAATTGTTTTATAAGTTATCTAACAACTGTCTTTTTGATACGGTTATGATTTTGGAATGAGTCCAATAGCTTCTCAGGATTTATCGAAAGATGAATAACAGGTTGTGTTAGTGTTACCTTGAGTTCATCGACTTTATTTCTGCTGTCATTAACCAACTACGGAGTACGTGATTTTCATGTCGCTGTTGGTGCATTCAACCGAAAAATCAGATATGATTTTGAACGCCTAACGGATAGAATGTGAAATATTTGTTTATTCCGGGTTTAGTTAGTCTTAGGGCACTAGGAGTGGATCATGGATTTCGTCAAATAATCTTACCAAAAATACATTGCACAGTTCCAGTGCAAGTGTTAATGCAGCATGTCGAATTGTCGATGCAAGCTGTATTTGACATGGTAAGTGATTTCAGTAGTTGGGTGCACACCCACATTTGTGATTCATTGCAATTGTAGAAGTAATCCTCCTGATTGAGACGGCCGCAATGATTTCATTTCTTCGTATCTACATGTACTTGACTACTTGAAACTTGAGCATATACTTCAAAAGGCTGAATTTTACAGTTTCACAGCACTATACTAGTTTATTGGTTCATCACTTCAGCTGTACCGTTGGCTCTATAGGTATTGAAGATTTTCTTTGAGATACTGTACTTTGCCAAGATCGATTTACTCAATGAAATCGGAGTTATAGACTGACAGAAAACATTTGGTCACGTTCTTTCTTCCTAGCTTGAGAGCTTCTATAATGACTTGTAAATGACAAGGGCACATCCAGCAGAAACTTTATACCCTGGTAGAAGAAGTCTGAATATAAGTTGCAGCACCACCTTTTCCACCTCTTTTTTATCTTCTCTGAAAATTGAAGACTTTAAGGGCAAGAGCGAAAGTCACAGAAAAGGCCACACAGAAACCAGCAACCGCAATAGCTGCAATATAGAGATTTTCGTGCCTGTAACCGAACTGGTCTTCCAGAAACTGTTTCCCAGAAACTGATCGAACTCCGTCAGAGAGTTTCACTAGGTCATCCATGTCTCCATATTGGGACGTTAGAAGACCGTATAAACTCCATGCTATGGGGTTGGCCCAGTAATACCATCGCCACCAACCTGGTATTCTCTGTACAATAAGGAAACTATCAGTCAGTCTCAATAAGCACCTAAATCCAGCTTTTACTGTATTGGTTTATTTGAAGGCTCATTGCAACTCTATAGTTATCATAAGTTCTTATTATGAGCGACCTGAGTACCTGGCAAAAAAAATAATTACTGATACATGCAAATTTTGTAGGTTCAGTTCAGATTCTATCAGTAAGACTTCTCCTTGATCAACTAGCATCTATACACGAGACGATCATGATTCAGAGTAGACCAAACATGTGCATATGCAAGCTGAAATCTCTATAGAACATTCTGCTATAAGAAGTCTAAATGGATGAATGCAACTATGTAAGAGTTCTGGGCGTTACCATTCGTGGAATCATGAATCCACTAAAGAGATTCCACATCATATAGAATGGAGCAGCAACAATGGCGGAAGCATTAGGGTTAGGTGTCACGGCGATGGTCATCATCCCGAAGAAGGTGAAGTAGAGTAGGGTCGCAAACATGAAGTAAAGGTACCAAGCAAACTTTAGGAGGTTTAGCTCAAAAGATGCCAAAGAATAGAAGATTCCACTGTAGATTAGTGACTGTATGAACACATATGGAAACTCAATTGTCACCTGTCCACAACATGAACATAAAAGTTCAATTGAATTATAAGTTATTCAGTTATAGCTTAATTAATGGTAGCATGAACTCCTAAGAATTGATAAACAATGTTTTGCACACCTGAGCAAATGCAAAAGGCAGAGCAGAGTACATCCCAGCAGCTCTTTCTCTGTAAGAAACAAATCTTTCAACTGATACAACAGGTTGAACAGCGGTGGCATTTGTGATGCCAATAAACAGAACAGCGGCATACATGGATCCCATAGCATTAAAGATGTCCTGTTGAGTACTCCTACAATAGCAGTGGACAATTTACAAAAAAGAAGAAGAAGAATTAAGACTATTGAGTACTCTTAGAATAGCAGAATATTGACACACAAATATTCAAAGCAATGAATGTTCCAGCAATTTAGAAGAAAAGAAAAACACTGAAGAGGACGGACTCATGAGAAAGAATCAGAGTAAAGAAGTTCACTGAATGAAACCTTTTAGAACCGAATTTCCAACAGATTGTTCCAAACATCAATGAAATGATGACCGTGTAGCAAAATCGGACAGCGGTGTACTGTGGATTCCGCCAATAGGAGAGATTCTGTTTCCACAGACAAGCTAAAAACTGGGAGAAAAATGACCGTGAATATCTAGTTGGGAAACTTAATTCAAACGAGTCCATGTCAGGCTTGCTGAGACGTTCGACCATTTGTGTGTTTACCCTGATTAGAAATAGAAATAATGTCATCCAACTGATAGGGAATGTGTTTACAGGCTCCTATTGACAAAGATGCGCTCACCGGAAGAGACTTGATTTTCTGTAAACATCTGCAAAGTTAACCTGCAGACGAGCTTCTTCTGCAGCTGATGAAATTTCGAGAATCCATGCAGCAGGATTGTAACCGGGCTTGATTTTTGGAACTCCTCTAATTGCCTGAGAAGACAAAATTGAAGGACGATATGCTTCAGAGTTGAGTTCTGTGTTTGCCTAAATCCAAAAGGCTTGCAGGGTGTACGGATATAATCTCACCTCGAAGTACTTGATGAGCTCATGAGATTTGTTCCCAAGAGGTCCAGCATATGTCAACTCTCCTCCACGTTTCATCAATAAGAGCTGTATGAAAATAGGACGTGCAACGTAAGCATAAAGTTAGTGCACTTCCAAGTTCCAAGTTAGCTCTTTAAGGATATATATGGGAAAACAGAAACATGGACAGAACAATTGCAGGGCAATTTGTCAAAATGTGTGAGCGCTTAAACCAGCTCAGAAGATTTGCACTTCAGTCAATGTGAATTTAACTATTTATAAGTAAAGGTTTGATGTTTGTGCAATCTTTGAACAGACTATAGCGACAGAGCACTAGAGCAGACCATCCATGCATTGTACACTGGAACAGTTTCTGAACTGTAATCTGACAATAGCCACAAATTACTTTCACTTACAAACACTTCAGTATTGTTTTTCATGTAGTGATTTTGGTCATTACTTTTTTCTCAATATATGAAATCGAAATGGGAATCAAAATACCGAGGAAGGCATAGATAAGCATCTATACTATCCATCGGACTTAAGAGAGTAATGTATATTGACAATAGAAGTTAAAGAAGCGACCTCATCGAAGGAATCAAAGATATCTATGCTGGGCTGATGAATTGTGCAAACGATTGTCCGTCCAGTGTTCACAATGTTTCTCACGGTTCTCATCACAATAGCAGCAGCTCTGGCATCAAGCCCAGAAGTAGGTTCGTCCATGAATACAATGGAAGGGTTTGCTACAAGTTCAACAGCAATCGTCAATCTTTTCCTTTGTTCAGTAGACAATCCACCAACTCCAGGCATGCCAACCAGAGCTCCACTTAATGGGGTCAGTTCTACGAGCTCCATTACCTCGTCCACGAAACTCTGCAAGTTCACATCCAACAGTCATAAAACAGCCAACATATTGACTTTCACTAGACTGTTAATAAATTACCCTTTGTGTCTTCATGTTGACTTGGGAAGGAAGCCGAAGCCAAGCAGAAAAAAGTAGTGATTCGCGCACAGTTAAACATGGAGAATGATTATCATCCTGTTCACAATATCCAGAAATTCTCGCAAAAGTTTCTTGCTTTTTAGAGTATCCAGATATGTAAATGCTTCCTTCAATGGTTCCGCCAGTTTTTCTACCAGAAAGGACATCCATGAGAGTTGTTTTCCCCGCGCCACTTTCTCCCACCAATGCAGTGAGGATACCTGGTCTAAATGCCCCCGAGACGTTTACTAACAGCTGCAGCTTATCCACCATCACGCCTTGCTGTTTAAGTTCCTAAGAACAATATGTGGGTACCAATAATGTTAATCCCCATATGATCTTTTGATAACAATCTCAGTAATGTGGCAGAGAAAGCTGACGTACCACAGGGATATCTACATAGTAGTTAATATGGCTAAAAGTCATAGTAAGGGGTTGAAATGGAAGAACCATGCCTCTCTTTTTCATCTCCTCTCCTGCAAAATAGGTAGAGAAGAAGGCGAACTTTTCAGTAAGCTAGAAATTGTACTATTGAGTAGAGACTGAAGAACAGGGCTGGGAGAAAGAAAAAAAACAGGACAAGATCAGAACATACCAGTATAGGAGAAAGAGTTTTCAAGAAACTCTCCAAGTTCTATCATAGAATCTTGAGTGTCTTTCCCCTGACCTGTTTCTGCAAACTTGTGCTTTGAATTGACAGCTTGACGCGTCCCAAGAGCTTCACAACCCAATAAAAAAGCATTAAATTATATACTAATGTTTTTACCTTTTTGTCAAGCAGTACCATTCTTTCATTCCTTTGGCTTATTTTGGGCATAATCATAAGTATCTGTCACCCATTTGTTAGCACATATCATGAATCTATATCGTATGAGGAAATTCCTTTGGTCTGACAGCTTAATATTTCAAGAGATCAGATAGTAGGTAGAGCTTGGAAGCAAGATTTTCAATTTTGCATAAATTGCTCCTGAAGCAGTGTTACGAAAGCTTTTATTTTCACTATCTTCTAATCTCTTCTTACTGAAAGAATCAGGGAACCTCATTGGTCGAACTTCCCATATTAATCATTTGAAGTACTTGTCGTTAGTGCAGAAGACTTACAAGGATACAAGCAAGATTTAGAGGAAAATATTGCAGATGTTTCTTTGAAATAATATTGCTTAGAATATACAAATAGGTTTGAGGATCAGCGACTTACGATTAAGGTAAGTCAAGAACAGTGTGAAAAGGATATTGAACAACACTGTATAACCTAGCAATGCGCCTGCACCTATCCAATACCAGTAACTCTGTGGAAATAAGCTTCTTGCCTTCAGTAGCATCTCACCCAATGGTAATGAACTGTAATTTCCTGCTTTCTGCACCAAAGAGAGCTCATTTGCTTCATTATATGTAACACAACGTTTCTCTACCTTAACTTCTAGCGATTACATGCTGACGCATCTTCCGAATCCTCAAAACCACATGTTACAACTAAGAACAAATGAATGAACTATGGCGCAGACCTTCAAGAAGAATTTTACAAAAGAAAATAAATGTTGGATGTTTTAGAAGTTGCACTCTCCACTGGTGCATAAAGATTTGACTGATTGAAATGACATTATGGTCTGTTTGGATACCAGCATTTGCATTTGAAATCTGAATTTGGGCTAAATTTTGTGTTTGGCTACTGTTTGGAATTTGCATTTGAATTTCAGCCAAATTCAGCCCAGGTATAAAA
>ONZK01003352.1:14301-31407 GCA_900322385.1 Pharnaceum exiguum
GTTGCAAGACTATCCTGTCCATGCGAAAACCCTATATCATTGCCAAGTCCACATGGTTGTCCCTTCGGATTGTCCCTTTCGGTAAATGGCATGAATAGGTATCATAAATAGGTTTTCAAATTGTTTTCCTATTTAAAAATAGTTGGTGGCGACTCCGTTCATTAGCATCCGCATTCCAACACCCAACGGGTAGGGAAACGGGTTTACCGAAGATGGAACATTCCGACTAGGGAAACGAGGGTGATTCCTCTCCCGAAAGGATTTCTAGGGCCCATGTACCTACAAAAGGGGAGTGGGGAGTCGGCCCTCTATATTGGCTCGAGCCGAGTATGTGTCTATTTTTAGGGAAAATGAATAAAATAAAATAAGGTGATCCACAATTCATGCCTGCAAAAATAATCACGGTCAGCACATCTACCGTTCAAAAAAAAAAAAAATAACATTTTAAACAAAAGGATGCTAAAACATTTTTTTGACAAAATTGCTGAGAATAATCCATATTTGGACCCTCATAGCCCGAAACGATCTAATTAAATTTTACAACAAGTTTTTTGATAAATTAAATCTTGCGTTAGTCCATCAATTTTAATTTTGAGTATGAAATACATTAATTCTAATCGATATATGCATAGGCAAAGTTTTTTTTTTACATTTTGACATATTTCAAAATGTCATTAGATCGCTTCGGCTTACAAGGATTAAAGTAGGGATTATTCACAGCAATTTTTGAAGTTGAGATTATTTTTCGGATAATCGTCCAAAGTAGGGATTATTCTCATCAATTTCGGCTATTATAATTGGACAAACTTTGTTTAATTAGATTAAGGCATATGTAGCTCACAAAGTTTGCCACTTTAGGCAAATGGACCAAATTATCGATTTTAATTACTTTATTAATTTTAACTGGGGTACTCATTTGCACACCATAAAAAAGCATTACGCACATCATTTTTTCTAACTGTGTCCTCATATATTACACAATATTACCAAAATGAACCATTTTCCCATATTTCGAAGTTAAACGTTTTAAGGAAGTGCCCTCAATTAAACCGCCTTTCAAGTTAAGTTAGCTAATTGGCCAACACTAATTCAAGTAGATAATTTTATTTTCCGCGTATAAAAACTTTAAAGACTATACAACTCGACCGGTCACTTTATTGCCAATATACCACCCTAGCAATATACCACCCTAGCTACTTGGCTAGCTCGATCTAAACAAAGTCCCGTCCCTTTAGGGTTTCGGGTACTTACCCCATTAGTTAGTCCTGGTTCAGTCAATCTAAGTTGATTGTAATCGTCTTTGCTACTAGTAAACCATGGATGATCATCTACTCAAAGATTGGAAGAAACTGAAACTCACGGAAGATGAGAGCCATATCATTGGCCGCCGAAGTGATGAGATTCGTGATAACAAAAGAACATATCTTCTCCTCATTGGCAAACTCCATACTTCCAAGCCCTTCAATGTCCTTATCCCTTAAACGTACCCTAAAATCTATATGGAGATTACGGGAGGATGTGGAGATAGGAGACGTGGATACTAACTTGTTTGGTTTCCAGTTTTTCAACAAACAAGACAAGGAGAGGATCTTAGAAGGTAGCCCATGAAACTTTTGACAACCGTCTTTTGCTACTCCGGGGAATTAAAGGTGATGAGCAACCTTCTGAAATACCATTCATTACGTCGCCTTTTTGGGTGCGAGTATATGATGTGCCTCTCTCAATGCGGGATGAAAACAACGGCTAGAGATGTGGGTGAGGCGCTGGAGGGTTTTCTGGAATTTGATGCTTCAAATCCTTTAGGTTTAGAGAAGTCCATGTGTGTGCGAGCCCCAATCAATGTGGACATACCCCTTCTGCGTGGGATTCACTTGCTGGTGAGGATGATAAGCCTAAATGGGTAGACTTTGAAGTATGAAAGGCTACCAGATTTTTGATTTCTCTGTGGAAGATTGGACCATGTTGAGAGAGACTATCCGGAGAAAGAGGAGGGTGGGGAGGATGACATCTCTTTTTGTCTATGGGCGATGGCTTAGAGCCTCGCCTTGCAAAGGCACCAGAATTGATGAAGAGGGCATGGTTCAACTCTAGCAAAAACTCCAGAAGCTCGACCCAAAAAAGCCCTTCCGCGATGTCCGTTATGATGCCCCTGGTGTTCATCGTTTTGACCCCCCTAGATCACTGAGGAGAGCCTTCTTTAGACAAGATAGGGAGAGGGAGAAAAGCAGTGAAGCAGGAAGTACCAATAACGTGCGAAAGAGGAGTGGTAATGATGATGATACAACTGAAAGCAAATCCCATGGAATTAAGAGGGCAATAAACCCACCTGGCGAGCGAATGAGGGATAATTTTTTTTTGATGGGAATCATGATGTTGGAGCCTATGTCACCCCTGAGCTTACAGCAAGCCTTAGCCTTATCAATCTGCATCCCCTTGTCCAGGACACCCAAGACATATACACAACCAAATGAACCCTGACAATTACCTAGCCCTAAACACGTCCCAAACCACAAGTACTTCCACACCAATAACCGAACCACACGTAAACCTTGATCTCTCTGCAGCTCAAACTTTGACCTTTGGAAACCCTTTTGTTGTGGACGGAGGAAATAATGGTGGTAGCTCTGGAAAAGAGGTGGGAAAATGAAGGAGGCTTAGTCGTGGCAACAAGGGTGGAAGTAGAGCTCAACAGACACCAAATTCCAACGCAAAGCGGAAATCACAATCTCGAGAACCCTCCAGTTCCTACTCCGATGGAGACAGATTGTGGCTGGACGGGTAAAAGGTTGAAGGCACTTTGAGCATGAGGATGTTGACAATGCAGAAAATAACGCGGAGGTTGGTGATGGCCAACCCGGCCTAACGCCATGAGGCTATTGTGCTGGAACTGTCAAGGGTATGGCAACCCTTCGACAGTTCGTATGCTTCGGAGCTGGAGCATTTTACTTCGCCATAGCATTGTTTTCCTATACGAAACAATGCTCGACAGAAAGGACATGGAGAGTAAACGGATTAGTCTTGGCTTTGATAATGCTTTTGCTATAGGTAAAGTGGGGAGAGCAGGTGGCTTGTGTGTGCTATGAAATAACGAAACTGACTTCTTGATCAAGTCTTTTTCTCAAAACCACATTGCATGAGATGTGGAGGATGGTGATGGTAAGTCTTGGAGATTTGTGGGCATATATGATTGGGCGGACTCGGGACAAAAGAAGAAAACATGGGAGTTGCTCCGTTAGATGAGATGGGATACCTATCTGCCTATGGTGATTGGAGGAGATTTTATTGAAATTTTGTCACACGCAGAAAAGGAGGGTGGCTCAACCCGAAATCGAAAATCCATTGACGAGTTTAGAGATGTGATTGCAGAATTGGAGCTCAAAGACCTGGGCTATGCTGGAGTTTGTTTCACTTGGGAACGAGGAAAATCCTTAGCAACCCGTGCGCGCGAGCGTCTTGACAGGTTCATAAGTGATGAGAAGTGGTTTGATATGTACCCGGATGCTAGAGTGAAACATTTGACTCGATATAAGGGCAAGTTTATTGGTTATATTTTAGTGAGTTTAAAGAGGAATATAAGCTTTAAAATTGAGTATATTACCTATAATATGGGACCCATTACATAAAAGTATATAGTTGAGTTTTAAAATTCACATACTCACCCTTGTACTCAAAAATAACTAAATACATGGGACCCACATGCATTTTCTTTTAAAAAAAATAATTTATTTTTAAATATTAATTGAGTTTAACTAATAAAGTAGAAAGTATAACTAGAGTATAAATTAAAACTAACGATGTGTCATTTTTCTTATACTCTAATAAGTTTAAGGGTTAAACATGCCCTAAGTCTGATCATGCCCCAATCCTGCTGCATTGAGACCTTTAGGACACACGCCTGTAAGAGAAGGAGAGAGAAGCCCTTCCGATTTGAAACTTACTGGATGGATCGGAGGCTGAAGAATGTGAGTCTATAGTGAGGAAGGCATGGAATGAGAACGCAGCTTTTTCAATCGAAGATAAGATTATGCAGTGCAAAAACTTGAGGAGGCTCACTGTCATTTGCGCTCTAGAGTTGCCGAGATCCGAGATGGTGACGGTAACACGTCGTATTTCCACCACAAGGCCAATCAACGCCACAAGAGCAATGGTATAAAGGGTCTCCTTGATGAAATTGAGGTAATGAAGAGAGAGGATCGGGAAGTTGAGAGAATTGTAATTAGTTTTTTCGAGGAACTGTTCAACTTAAGCAACCCGACTAATTTTGACGCTGCCTTTGCCGGAGTTGAGAAAAAGGTTAAAACCGAGATGAACGACGCTCAGCTCTTACGAAGCCGTACAGTGGTGATGAGTTTTTTGAAGCCCTCTCCAAAATGCACTCTACCAAGGCTCTGGGTCAGATGGTATGCATGCCATTTTATTTAAAAAAATTTGGCATATTGTTGGTACGGATGTTGTGCAATATTTGAATGATGTGGTTTGTGGCCATCTGTCTCCAATCAGTCACACGCATGTAGCATTGATACCCAAGGTTAAGTCCCCGACGAAGATTTTTGAATTTCGTCCAATTAGCATGTGCAACGTCATTTACAAGATCTTGTCAAAAGCCATAGCTAATAGACTCATGCCCTTCATGCCCTCTATTTTGTCGGAAAACCAGAGTGCTTTGTTGCAAAGCGCCTCATTACAGATAATGCCTTGGTTGCTCTCGAGATACTCCATTCAATGAAGAAGAAGTCTAGGGGGAGAAATGGATCGATGGCCCTGAAACCAATGTTTTGAAAACCGGACCGGACTGGCCGGTTCAACCGGGAACCGGTGGTCCATTCGGTTTTCAAATGGATAAAAACCGGTTTGGTCAAACTTGGTCAAAAACCGGAAAAACGGTCAAACCCGGCCGGTTTTCATCCGGTTCTTGACCAAGTTTGACCAGAAAAAAATTAAAAATATACTTTTTCAAAAATAATTTTAAATAATAAAAAAATCCCGGTTCTTAACACCGGTTGAACCTGTTAAACCGGTCGAACCAGTGAATCTTTTGAAAGACCGGTTCGATGCCCGGTTCGGTTTTCAAAACATTGCCTGAAACTAGACATGCGGAAAGCTTACGATAGAGTGGAATGGCCTTTCCTGGAGGCCCTTAGGCAAAAGTTGGGTTTTGATGATCGCTGGACGGAGCTAGTGATGAAATGTGTTAACTTTGTCTCCTACTTATTTATCGTGAATGGGAGTGCACTGAATTGCCAATATTTTGAGAAAATACGAAGCCACTTCCGGAAAGAGTGTCTGCAACACCCACCAAAAATGAGCCACTTAAGAGGATTGATAGGACTACCTATACCACCAAGGTGCACCTTCTTTTCAGGAAGCTCATCCCATAAGAACTCCACAGTTAAGCTTGCTAGTTGTGCAGCAATTCTGGGATGGGTGAACTCCTGGGAAGTCATTCCCAGGGTGCAGGTGAGTGAGGACAAAGCCCGCTTGAAGGACATGTGGTGGTCTCTGGGGCCAGTCCCAAGACTATGACTGTAAGGTGACCTCCGCTGCAAAGGGCGGGGTGTTACAATGTCAATTTTGAAAAATCGAAAGTCTCTTTTAGAAATGGAGTCATTGCAACAGTTAAAGATGATCTAGCCAAGCTGCTGGGCATGCGAATGGTGGCTGGTCACGATAAGTACCTTGGATTACCATCACTGGAAGGGCGTAGCAAGAAATCCTTCTTGCGGTCGATTAAAGACAGAATATCGAAAAAACTACAGGGCTGGAAAGAGCGCTTTTAGCACAAGCTGGTAAATAAGTTTTGATAAAGGCCATCATCCAAGCGATTCCCACTTACATCATGGGGGTCTACAAGCTCCCGAACAACTTGGTGAATGAGATAGAACCATGATGTGCTCGATTTTGGTGGGGTGGCTCGGACAATAAAAAGAGAATGCACTAGGTTAGTTGGAAGTCTCTATGCAAACCGTAATTCATTGGTGGTATGGGCTTCCGGGACCTTAGAGTTTTTAACGATACTCTCCTAGCAAAACAAATTTGGAGACTAGTTCAAAATCCTTCGTCATTGTGTGCTAGAGTCTTTCAAGCTAAGTACTTCCATAAGTCTTGTGTACTCAAGTCATATCTTGCCCATAAACCAAGGTATGCTTTAAAGGCACTTTTCCTAGAAGGTATGTTGTGGCGTGTAGGTGACGGAGCTTCCATGAAAGTGTGGGCTGACCCATGGCTGCCTAGTGACGAGGGTAGATTTGTTACATCCACCCCTCCACCAGGTTGTGAGGACGAGTTTGTGATTGAATACATTGATAGCCAGCTGGGTGAGTGGGACATCCAGAAAATCCGTTGCAATTTTAATGCTCAAGACCAAAAGTTTATTCTTGCCTGCTGCTGAGTGAGAGATGCCCACCAGACACAGTTCACTGGGCCTTCTAGAAAGACGGTGACTACAACGTCAAATTTGCCTACCTCCTGGGATGTTCCGTGTATATGGGATGTTATGATGAGTGTTGGCCGATAATTTGGGACGCCTCCATTACTCTCAAATTCCGACTCTTTCTATGAAACTCGAGTCTGAAATACTCCTAAATACTCCTAGTTTGTCAATTGTTGCATCAACGGCATATCACTCAGGACGCTACCTGGCTATCCATGCCCTGGTGGAATGCCCTGGAGTAAAGGAGATTTGGAGAGCTAGTCCTTGCTCTGAAGTTCTGACTATATTTGAATGCTCCCCTAGACGGCTCCTCCAACGCTGGCATCATGACCTCTCCACCGAAAACTTCCAGCAGGCCATTGCATTGATATAGTGTGTGTGTTTTGCCAGAAACCAATTGCTTCATGAGACCAAGCAACGCAGGTAATCAGAGAAAGATCGGCCAAGCTTGTGGATGATTTTTAAAAAAAATGACTCTCTCCCTTGTCTTTCCGCTTTCACAAAATCCAAAGATAGGTGGCAGCACATGGTCTTTCCCAGAGGTGAGTTCATGAAGCTTAATACTGACGCCCACATTGATGATGAGGGATGGATTGGTATGGGGGCTGTGTGTCGAACAACGGTTGGAGGTGTAACGTGTGTTGCGGTCAAGAGAAGTGTCTCTTGCTGGCCCCGATAACCGCTGAAGCAAAAGCTTGTCTTTTAGGGCTGAAATATGCCCAACGTATGGGACTCAAACACATTGTGGTTGAGTCAGATTGTTTAGGTCTAGTCTCTTGTTTTACAAACTCTTCCGTTAGATGTGATGATCTTGCTTTGGTAGTTGAAGATATTCGTAGCTTTTTTAGTTCCTTTGAGTCAGTTAGGCAGTATTGTTATCCTGATGTACGCCGTGATAGTCTTTCGACTTAATGAATGAAAGAACTCATTTCTCCTATAAAAAAAAAAAAAACTCGATCTATTTGACATTTTGACCTTATATTTCTTCTCTCAAGCTGCATATAGATATATTTTTTTAATCGATTATTCTACTTTTTTGTATAGCGATTATTCTAAATTTTTATGTTTTTTTTTTTGAGAACGCTGCTCTACAAAATATCTGCAAATACCATTCCCGCGCAAGCAGTTACTGTGTTCACTTCTCTTTATTAACTCATTAAAACTCCTCCCCAGTCCCCACTGCCAACTCCTTTCTCTCTCTAAACTTCATTTCATTTTCCACAAAAAAAAATCAAGTTCTCTTCTCTCTCCCTTCCTAACTACGAGCAAGTAAGTAAGTCCAAATCACTAGTACAATTTAGCCTCAATTGAACACGCAATCATATCACATTACTTGTCCTTAATCATTCAATTTCATTAAATTCCTTCCCATTTCCTTTTTTGTTTTTGCAGGTTGCGTTGATTGGATTAATTTCAGTCTGTCGGAACATTTCGGTAAAACTAATTCCGTCCTCTGCATTTATCATGTTTTTAAATTTCTATCGTCGGCAGGAATTTTGATGTTAATGTCAATCGCTTGTAGAAATATCCCTTTTTATTTATTGATTTTAGCTCATTTGTTGAAGAATTACGATAATAACCTCTTATTTAATAGTTTCAGTTTAGTTGATCTTGTGTTCCTATCGAGGTTATAATCGGAATTTGGTGCGTGTTGTGTTGTGTTGTTGTTTAGATATAATAATTCCTGAGAACATAAACTTGATACTGGTGTGTGTTGAATTACTTTGTCATCTCGGTTAATCTATTGTTGTCAATTGGAGTTATTTTTTGTTTGTTTGTTTTTTTCTTCTATTTTTTTGGTGTTTCTGGAAGTGTTTTGTGTGTGTTACCTCGAATTCTGTTTTGAGCAGTGTTAGCCAACACCGGTCAGTTTTGGGAGTTAAGGCTAGATTGTTGTTTTAATTATTTTTTTGGGATGAAATCTCGGAATGTTTAAACCTCGTAGTGCCCAATGATCACACGAGTAGCCTTCTAGCTTAATTTCAGGATGGGCGTGTCCAAAATAATGAACTGGCGTTTATTTATAACAATATTAGAAGCTTATCCTAATATGGAAATACGGTATCACATTAGCTGTTCAAGGTTGAGTGTGCTATAAAAATGTGGATTCACAGACAGAAGTCCCGGAAGTGAAACAATAACATTTCTGTGGGCGAAGCTATTCGAATAGTAGTAAGTTGGAATTTTGAAGGAAGGGATTCATTGTGACTCACTCTTTTCGATTATATATATGCAACAGTTCTTGCTTTGTACCGTGAAATCCTCAATTTAATCGGATGTAATTGTGTCCCAGATAACTAAGGACTGTAGGGAATAGGCGCCATCCAGCACTTAAATTGGCCCTTATCAATACTCTTTTCTTTATTGGAGAACTAGCATCTTGTAATAGCCTGTACAGTGTTGATGTCAACCGTTAACGTAGAATATGAGGCAGAAACTGCAAGCTTTAAGAGTGATGAGAGTTCGCAGAGGACATGTATGTATCCTCGCACCTAAGGTTTTCTGAATGTGGGGCTTACTTTTCCCTTTTTCTTTTAGCCTTTATAAGAACCTTGGAAGGGATGGGAGATCTCCTCCCTTAGATGTCTCTATTGCTGCTGGTAGCAAACAACCTCTTAGTGCGCAAAGGGAATTAATAGCCTTGGCAATGTATCTGTTGTCGAGAAATTACACGTCTTAGGTGGTCAGGTCCCCTGTCTACACCATTTTGTGCGACCATGAATATCTTTCGTTAGAAAATTATGAATGACTGTATGGAACTTCTCCTCGTATTCTAATTCTACGACAGTATTACGTAAGTAAGATATTTCCTTCTCTTACATAGCAAACTAAACTTTACCTGATGATCTAAAGGTTTGACCGGATGTATACACCAGTGAAGTCAAGTGGCCTACATGCAAACCACCAGTAGTTCAGCAAACAACCCACTGAGAGTCTGAGACTTGGTTGCTGTTTGTAATTGGCATCTTACAGTATGCATGCTTAGAAGGGGATGTAGATGAGTGAAATATTAACATGGTGGTGCACTGCATCTTGGGCTTAGGGAAACAGTTAGCCATCGGGTAAGTAGGAGACAGATAGCAGGGGGCTTATCACTGTTCTGAGTTCTGACCACGCACTTCTTCCTATCATTGCCCCAGTGGAACCCCATGAAATCAGGTCTCTCAGACTTCCTGTTGGTTTATCCTGTGGTGCATCTCCTATTGTCATTTTGAAAAATGGTTTATAATATATAGTTAGTTATCCATGCTGACTGAACTATTCAGAGAAGAATGTGATGCCCAATAATTGAACTTTATGCCAGACATCCCAAATGATATATTTGACAGGCCTGCTGTGGGTTTTGACATTTTCCATTACACTGAAAGGTTCTAATTGAAGGTTAAAAATGAGATGTAATGCATGCTGGAGAGAATTGGATGGTCGAGCTGTTTCGACCACCTGCGGCCACCTCTTGTGTATCCTACTTCTGGTGATCTGTATATATATCTATTTTTCCTTTAAATCTGTTCATCTGCTATGGTTTTCATCATATGTTCAGTTGTTCCTGCAATCTTATAAGCATATGAATTTGCATAAGTTGCACTTAACATATGATAAGGCACAGAAGACGCTGGCAAGATCCTTAGCAATGATGGAGCATGTCCAATTTGTGATCAAGTTCTATCTAAGAGGTAAGTTCAGTGTTGAATGTTTTTATGTCCTGCATTCTTTCTTTTTTGTCTTCTTTTCCAAAGAAAAACTCGTAGCTTGTTCTATTTAAATTTTAAAGCTTTCTACTTCACTTGAAATATTTTGGGTGGAAGATGGAGACTGATTATGGAAAATTGTTTCTCGTGCATCTATGACCGAGAAGAAGCTGCAGTTGAATCTATACATCATTACATAGTAAACTTTAACTAATTAAATGGGGTCTAGTTTCTGCACTCAGACTCTCAAATGTCCTTGATTCTGATATCTTAATGTGGTTGTTCAATCTCTTCTCTGGAAAGTTCAGAGTAGTGTATTTCACAATTTAATGTGTGTTGTATGGAAACATTTTGGCTTTCTGGCATTAATGATATATGACTAAGTGATTTTTGACTAATATGAATTTTCTGGCAGTCACATGAAGCCGGTTGATATAAATCCGAATGACGAATGGATAAATGTAAGTGGGGCTCTTTGACATCGCATATTGATAGAATTTTTTCACAATGATATCATATGCTCACAAAAATAAACTTCTTCCATCAACTTTTTTTCTGTTGTTGTAGGATTTTCCTCAGTGGCCTTCTTGTTGCATTCTGACTTTCTCCAATTATTTAACAGATGGCAATGGTAGGGGTGTCACCACAAGTCTGTATCCTGAAGTCCAGTTTGTCATGACGATTATTAGGCTTTATAATCTTGTTTGCCTGAGGACTTACTAATGATAATCGTATGACACAACTCACACAATCTGCGGTCCTGTTTCTGGCCCTCCAAGAACATCTGCAAAGTATCAAGATAATATATATAATGTTCATTACTTGTACTGTCTCTCCTTGACCAAGTACAGTGATGAAAAGTGCATACAGAAGTGTTATGTTCTACATTGGGCAAACTGAATTGGAGATGCAGTGCAAGATGAACCGGCTAATGGCCCAATGCCGACAAAAGTGTGAGATAATGCAAGAGAAGTTCAGTCAGAAACTGGAAGAGGTTCATGCGGCATACCAGAAAATGGGCAAAAGGTGCCAAATGATGGAACAAGAGATCGAAACCCTGACAAAAGATAAACAAGAGCTGCAAGAAAAGTTTGGTGAGAAGTCAAGGTATCTTCCGAGGCTCTATACCCTAAGGCCTGATTTTGTTCCTGATGTTCTATACCTTTTGGCTTAATGATCTGACCTAGATTTTTGGATGCTGATGCCAGGCAGAAGAAAAAACTTGAAGAAATGTACGATCAATTGAGAAGTGAATTTGACTCAATGAAACGTTCAGCCATTCAGCCTGCTAACAATTTCTATCCAAGAGCTGAGCACGATTTGTTTTCTAACCCTACCAACCTGCTCGATAACCAAAGTACGCGAAAAGGTAAAATCAATTCCACTTGCGATATAGCTGCAGACTTCTATCCAATCTGCTAACTTGTTAGTAAATACTATTGTGCATCTCACTTCTGTACAACTTGGCCTACGAAGTGGCTTGCGACTGAGAAACTTGAATCATCTATCAATAGTGATAGTGGACTACTGTGTCTTAACTCTTTTAACACTAGCATTGAGAAAGTCGCATGCTATTGTGATTGCCTGCATTCTGATTATTAGTTACTTCACCATGGAAAACCAGTTGACTTATTTGTTACAGATCGATTGGTTTTCACTCCTGCAACTCCAGGACCGAGGGAAGATATCTGGCCAGCGAGGCAGAATAGTTCCGGCTCTGGAGGACACTTTGATATGTCAACTGGCTCACCAGCAAAGCGAGTAGCTGTCTTGAATGATCCTGGCGGCAGAAGGCCTGGTGGCCACCTTCCTTTTGGAGCAGGACTCAGTAACCCTTCCATGACTCTGCGGAACCTGGTGCTCTCTCCCATGAAGCGACCTCAGATGTCACGTAACCGCCCTCAACTTTTCACGTAAGTACTCTTATTGCCTGAATGAAAAGGTAAAACCATCTATTTTTATGCCTGGGGTAATCGAATCAGTTATTTTTCAGTTTGTAGCTTGGAAGGTTAACAAGTAGCTGCTGGTGAACACGTCAAGTGAATGCTACCAGCAGGAGCACTTCCCTTTTGTCACACTTTTGTCCGTCGTGATATTCTTCAAAGCTAAGGGCACCTCTTGCGAGGAGCGCTTCAATATCAAGCCTCATATGATTATGTGAAGCTAAGTACATTTATAACTCTGTTAAAGTCTCCAAACCTTTAGAGTTGTATATAATACCACATGAGCACATAATAGGGTATGTTGCAAAGAAGGATATAGTTGTCATGCCAATCTTAAGTTTGTTCTAAGATGATGATGGCCTTCTGTTGGAGGGAAACTACAACTTTTTGCACCTTTCGAGATCCCAACTCCAGGCTCTGGTCATGGACATCACCTGTTGACTGCTAACCACCCTTTGAGTTGCACTCACTGTTTAGTTTAACAAACAAAAGAAACCATTTCGTTTCTCCTAGGATGAGAAGTTATTTTATTATCTAAACTGTAGGTCATTGCTCTTCTATCAGTTTCTCAAACAAAATCGATGTGGAAAGCTTCGTGCGTATGGCACTATGGCAGACTTGTGCGGCAGAATACTACCTCCAATCCACTGAAATATGCTATATGCGTACTACAAGTGAACTCGAAGTCTCGAACAAAACCTTACTTCGGTTGATAAATTATCTCAAAACATGAAACTTAAATGCTGAATGCTTCATATTATTTTGCCAAGTGAAGTCTATACTGATATATACTCCAAATATCTATATTTTCAACATGACCCTAAATGTGACATTGTGCTCAGGAGTATTTGGTAGTGCAATCAATATCTCCTCACTCTTGCTCTTCCTAGTTAGACTCGGTTTTATGAGTAAAACTCATGAGCTAAAAATAATGGAGAACGTAGCTTAATTTTCACCACCTTGTTTCGTGGTACACTAGGTGTGTTCAGAGAGGTGGAGCACCTAGCTGAGATGGCAAAGTGCTCCCTCGAATTCCCGGGATGCCGGGGTTCGAGTCTCACCGCCCACATTATGTGGGACTCCTTACCATTAAAAAAAGAAACACAAGTTCTTGCACTCAAGACTGACCTCCAAACTAACAAAAAAAAAAAAAAAAAACTGTCAGAGAAACTGAGAAACACATTTACAGGGCTACAAGCTACAGTATTTCTTTTATTTTCTGTGCAAGAGACTGTGAGGGCACCGTCTACGGCTAAGTACAATGATGAACAGAGGAATTAAAACTAAAAATTTAATGCCTTTATGATGTCAATCATAATCATCAGGCATTTAGGTTAAGACTTCAGTAATAGGCACTGGTACAAGCAACAGCTTATAAAGTAGTCAAGTTGTACACAAGCTTAAAGCCTACCTTACTAAACAAGTCATACAGGAACATTTATTGATATACACATGCACACCCACAGACGTATCTGAGGCTGACCACACAATATGACAATATTATGCATATTCTGATTTCTGAAGGACTGGACTCTATCACCCCACCTTTTAGTACCTTACCTATCCTGCAAACCTACATAATGCATTTTGCATATGAGGACATGGAAAGGAATTAAGGTTCTGGTACTTTTGTCTTTTGCATGAATTTGGGCCTTAAAGTTTGGCAGTGTGACAAAACGCATAAGTCAAGCAATAAATAACTGACATTAATTTAAGATTACCCATATCAAGCTTAGTGCCTTGGATAATGTTTCTGTTGCTTCTCTTTCCTACTGCTGCCCTATGGCAAGAAAGAGAGGTAGAGAAACAAAGTCGGATTGACTGCCATGCATTGGTTGAGAAACAGAAAAGCTTGTGCTCTTAGGAAATGGCATGTCATGGTGAAAAGATATGAAAATTCCACTGGTCAAATCCCCTACTTAAAGCCTCTGTGTCCCTGCTACCATAAATGTTTTCACTATTGTGTGTTAATCCTTCTCCTGTGTTCTCTATGATTTCAGAAGATGCATCTCTTTAACATCTATTCTTAAAGACTTGTTTCTCTGTTTTCCATTTGATTTTGTTTGATAATTTTTTTATAGTTTGGTAGTCCCTATATCTAAAAACTGTATAGCTCAATTCACTTAAAATTCAGAGGATCAAATCAGGATAGTCCAAGTTACTTTAATCTTAAGGAGTGGCCGTTAACTTGTTTTTGTATTTTTATTACTGTAACGTTGTTTTTTTAAGTCTGCAGACTGATATTAAGTATTAACTGTAGTTTGATCTAATCTCAAGCGTTTTAGTTCTAGACAAACTGACTTCAATATGTGTAGCAAGTGGGGCAAATGAGTATATTGCCCACCCACCAGGACCACAAAATTTATCAGCAGATTAGGCTCAGATTCAACCTCTAGACAAAGAGTAGTTATTTGTCTAAACTATGAAATTATTACGAACAAAATGATAGTGCTTCTGAGTCATTGACAGAGGCATAAACCAAATTTCAATGATCAGAGGGTGTCCTGTTCTTCCTATTCTTTAGTCATGGAAAAGAATGTAAGATCGATCCTCTAAATTGAGATGATTAAGGTCGCTAAATAGATACGCTGTAGTTCTTCTCCTTTGACTTCAATTCTCATTGTTTTTTTTGGTGCTATTCTCTTTGTTTGTTGAACTACAGATATCTCTACATTAGATTCAAGTCCAAAGTGAATATTATTCACATTAGGTCCATGTATGTGGTTCAATATATTTTTATAGGTAATTCAACGTGATTTATTCAGATCGAGGGTAATTGGAGAGTAATAATAACTTCGATAAGCCTTTCAGGGATGTGCAAAAGTTTTCTATTTTTTTGATAATTAAACAGAGATTTTATTACGCAAGAAAAATTAAATGATTACAACAAGTATAGCATAGAAAACAGCCTATGTTCATTTAATGAGGGTCTCCTTGCTTCTACTTCCGCCCTTCGCTAGTTCATCGGCTTTCATATTAACTTCTCTCATTTGTTGTTGGAACGGAGCATCTCTTAATACATAAAGATGATTATGCAATTTATTCCATCGGAAACGGAATTTCCAAGGGCAATGACTTTGATCAGGCATTCCTTTGTTGGTCAAATTCAATGATGGACGTCCTAAGATCCTCATTCTATAATGTTGTGTCAAGTGCAAGGACGATTGTAAAAAATTTAAGAGTCTGTAATACCCACATAGCCATAAGCTGAAAACGTACACAATACGGAACTATAAGTATCACTTAGTATACCTCCAATTCCCGCTCTTCCCAGTTAGCCAAGTGATGAGCCATCCACATTTCTCTTTAGTTGTGTTCAAAGAAGGGGGTTGCCATGAGATAAATGGCCTTGGCTTTTTTTCTCTCCCAACTTGTAATACCTTCTAAACACGAAACGACTTGAATGGGGCATATAGAAATTTCTTGCACCACCCTTTCATCTAGAATTCTAACCTCAACTTGATTGAGAATAAAGTATCATCCCAGTCAATTACTTTTTTCTCAAAAACATGATCATTTCTTTGTTTCCATACTGTATAAACAACTACGGAAAAAAAAAGACAACCATAATTTTCTTTGAAAATTTCTATGAACTACATGCCTCCACATTTTCCATATTTGTTCAGGTTGCTGAGGAAAAACCATCTCCACACCCGACCATGCTAAACAAAAACACCGAGCTTCCGTACATGTTTACAATGAAAAACTAGATGTTTAAAAGACTCACCAAATTCATTATATTGCAAAAGAGTTCTCCGAGGGTGGTAAAATCTTTAAGCGTGATAGTCTCTCCCTTGTGATGACCTTTTATAAAGGACGAACCACATAAGGAGTTCAGCGGACGGAATTGCAACTCCACTCCACACCTCAATGTTTGTCAAAGCCCACCCTGTTATTAGCTGTAGTGAAATCGGCAGGAAATTAGAAGCAGAAGCAGTATAACAAACAGATCAACTCCTATATCCCGATATATTTTTGTTTATCTCCTTGAATATCAGGCAGCTCATTCCTCCTTTAATCTTTTCTCCCTTATCCATCACCTCTAGTATCCCTTTATCATTTTTCTTATACGCATGGCTGAGGAATGACTTTATCTCAAGAAGTTGTAAAAGCATTTTTTCATGATTATTTTAACTACTCCCTATAATATTTTCCCGATAATATTTTGATATTCAATTAAGCCGTAACTTACCCTCTCTCAATTTCAAAAATTATTTATAATTTGAAAAAAAAAAATTAGTCAATTTGACCATTAATATTTAAGTATTATTATATTTATAATAGCATTGTAAATCAAAAATACTTGACATATGTAGTGTAAAGGCTAATTTTATTTACATAACTCAATATCACAATTTCTTACTCCCTCCGTTTCTTAAAGTTTTTCCTCTTTTCCTTTTTGGTTTGTTTCTTAAAGTTCTTCCTCTTTCCTTTTTTGGCTTAATTTTTTCCATAAAATGACCTTTTTGCCCTTGGTAGGTGGTATGGGGACAAGGGAGGGGGAGGAGGCTTGGAAAGGGGAGAGGAGGATATATTAAAGTGTGTGCCAAATTGTAAAGAGGAAGAATTTTAGGGAACGGAGGGAGTAAATTTTGGGTCAAAGTTTACTTAAAAACGATCCGAATGGTCATGCACTCACTCATGCCCATGGTCCACCCACTAAGGGGAAAAATGGAGAGCAGATCTCCTCCAGTATTTTCCATGTCCATTACCACATTTACATGTGATGTCCCCGTTTAGAGCAAATTAAAAAAAGCCCAAATTATTCCCTTCCCTCTCTATCTCTCTCACTGGAAGTTCAAGTGACTGGAGAAGATCTTATCCCAGAAAAATGGCTTCTCAAAATTAGGCAAAATTGACCATGCAAACAAAACATTTTTTTTTTAAAAGAACATGCAAACATCCTTTGGAAAGGAGGGGTAGGACTGACAGTAGCCTGTAGGAGCTAGGAAAACTCCCTTCTCCTTTTGTTTTTTTCCCCTGGGACATGATGTAATAGGATATTGTTTGCCAAAATTACGGTGTTGAATGTTGATAGTTGATT
>ONZK01003352.1:59943-70636 GCA_900322385.1 Pharnaceum exiguum
TCGGCGATTAGTGAAGCCAATGGCCCTCGGCGTTTGAGTACTATACCATCGAAGGGTTTTTTAGGGTTAACTTAGATAGCATCACGCATATGGCTCCCTGGGGCTACCATACGGACATCGAATTGAAAAACAAATGCATATGCGAATGATGCAAGTAATATAAACATGTTTAGCACATTATGTTGGAATACATCGACTTTCGAGTCTCGTTCTCTAGCATCCTTAGCAGAGTCGCCATTTGTAGTGTAATACCCTAAATATTTAATTATATTTAAATATTTATTATGGATGTTTAAAATGATTTTGGAGATTTAATATTTTTTTTGGTGCTTGAAAATATTTGTGAGATGGGATATTTATTTATTAAAGTATTTGGGTTTTAAAAAAAAAAGAAGAAAAAGAAAGAAAACAAGGGGTGTGTCTGATTTTCATTTGACCGAATATGTTTTCTCTACGTGTCAAACAACAAAAAGGAAACAGAAGCCAACTACTCCTTCTCTCCTCTGTTTCATTCCATCGTACAAAGAAACCCAAAGGAACCCAGTTCATTACTTTCTCATTTCCAAACCCTCTCATCTTCCCTTCTCCATCCTTTCCGATCTCCCTCCTCACTCCCTCACCATCATCTGCAGCATCATCTCATCACCACCACGAGACCCACAAAGATGATGTCGGATCAGTTTCGTTTTCCCCTAACCGTATAAAAAACCCGACCTGAACCTGTTTTGGATCGAAAATGATCGCGTGACTACTTATTCTCAAGGTTTTCGGCATTCTGAGCAAGACAGCAAAGCTGCCCAGTCAAATTTTGGCCAAATTCGATCATTAAGGTGCCTTTTTGGGCTGTTTTTCATTATTTTCTAATTATTCTTTATTTTCAGTTTTTCATTTCGGTTTGGGTACAATAACTGATTTGGGTATAATAGTTGTGGATCACCAAATGTTATTTTGGTGAGTTATTTATTATATTAATTATATTTTATCATTTAATTCGTGTGAGGTTCGGGCCGCGAATTGAGTTGAGCTTGGAGGCGCTAGTTGGGTGTTCAAATTGAGTTGGGTAGATAATTGTCGATTGAAGCTAGTTAATGAGAGGTAAACCGACACCTCTACCTTGCGTATGGTTTGTTATTGTGGTAGTGTTTGATTTCGATTGTTTATGGTCTCGGCTTGGCCTCGGATTCGCTGTTGCTTTGTATTACTAAGTGATGGTTGTTTATGTTCGAAACAAGTGATGGCCCTGTTCTGTATTTTCTGCCTGTGAGCTACTGTTGTTGTATTGCCGTGTTGTGGTTGTTGCTCTAGGCAGCCGTGGATTTTCTATTGTGGCAATCTGCTGTTGTCAGTGGCTGTAAATAGTTGAGTTGTGAGCTGTGTTTCTTTTTGTTGGATGTGGCCTCGTAATCTGTAAACTGTGAATGTGAATGTAGAAGTCCGACTGTTGCTCAGCTTTAGCCAACCACAGTGAGTAGATACTAGTTGGTTATGTTACTGATTGGCTTTGTATAATGTACTACTGCAATAGCTCGTATACTGCGAAGTCGATGTATTGTTCAGTTCTGTACTGTTGTTTCTATATTGTTACACAGCTGGTGCTCCGTCTTCTGTTAACTAATGTTTCTTTGTCCTGTTGATTCTACTTGATCTCAAGTGTCTGTTAAGTTGCAGCTCATTTATTCTTTATTCCGATTATTGTGGTTTGTTACTATATCTGATCAAGTGAATTTGTAGTAGCCGAAATATGTTGAGGTGGTTAGCTTTTGAGATAGTTTCCCCTCTGGTTGTTACATACCACAGTAAGTAGTTACACTAAGTAAGTGCTAAGTAGACTAAGCCGTTAATGAGAGGGACCATAATCATTTATGGTGATTTATACTAGTTGGGATGAAATGAGATTTGGGCTATGATTACTAGAGCATTTGTGGCATATGAATTGCTAAAAGCGAGTGAACCGAAGGAAATTGGATTTTAGGCTCGAGACTCATTTGGTTCTTTAATCTTTGCCCGTGGCCTATTGTATTAATATTCTTTGCTTACACCTTATATAGTGTAAATGGATTGTTTTGGTATCGTCTCATAGTTGGTTGCCATTTGCCTGGAATGTGTTTTGCTCCAGAGAGGTATATGCCTGGAATGTGTTTTGCTCCGGATGAGGTAGGCTATCGTTGTGATCCGATCCTATCGCCAGCGGGTATTTGGGACATATTATTGTTGTTGCTCGTATTATATATATGTTGGATTCTCTTTCCACGTGACTGAAGATTAAGAACCAATTGTGAGAGCATTGATAGACATTATTGGGTTTGATCACAGGTTGTGAATGTGAGATGAGTGACACTTAGTTATTGAAGTCGTCCTTCGACTATCGACTCAATCTTGTGTCTGACTTATATTCATTTATTTTATAATGAATTAATTATATGCTACGTGTTTATGTGACACAAGATAGAAGCGTTGGTTGTGGTTGCTCAGTTTTATGCTGATTACGTGTCTTATGTGTTATGTCCCTGTCCATTTTGAGATACCACTACCAATATGGGCAGATTGCAGATTTCAGGTTAAGTTGTCGTTGAACGGAAAGGTCGAGCTATCGCCACTAACGGTGTAAAGCAGTGTGTAAAATAGATCACCTATAATCATGAGTCGAGTTTTAATGTATATAGCCTTACACTTATTTAGAAGAGATAAGTGTGGCGGTAATATCCCCGATTGAATTTTGTATTTTGTATTTTCGCTTCCGCTGGATAATGAGAAGTTTAGTTTAATAAAATTCTCGTTTATTGATATTTTCCGACTCAAAATATATTATTTATATATTATTTTATTGTATGAGATCGGGGGTGTTACATGTAGGCACAGGGGCCCCAATCTAAGGGAAATGAATCCACTTAGACTAGGTAAACCCATGGACCTACACGCTAGGTAGTTGAATGCGCATGCTATTGAACAAGAGACGACACCAATTTTATTTAGCACACATATAATTATACATACTATTAGTAAAACAATTGGAAAACCCGTTTTATATTATCTTGTTATTAATAGGTGATTTAAGTATAATAAAATACATTTGAATTCTCTTGTATTGCTCGTGAGGAACAATACAAGGTTTTGAGCAAAGCAATTCGCACAACCAAAGATCAAGATTTGGGAACGAAATTTAAACCTCTACTAGCTCGATGTATTCCAATATAATAGGCTAAACCACACGGTTCATATAACAACCTAATGCAATTATCTATATTACTCGTCTTATTCACATGCAAGATTTGTTAATTTAGCGATGTTTAGCATGCAACCCATATTCCTTTATAACACACATAAAGAAATAAATCCATTTTATTAATTCTAATGGCCACTTATTATTAGTCAAGTTATAGGGTCCCATATGGCTCTTGCCACGATCCTCCACATGCCAATGCTTAGGTAAGGTGATAGCAATACTATAATAAATCAAATTAGAGCATAGGTGAGAAGAGAAGGGTTAGTCCATATAGAAATTGAGAACGGGAACCTTACCTTGCCCTTTGCTAACTATATGCCCAAAAGGACCTTCACATGCACGAGTTAGTAGACTTCAAGCATCAAATCACTAATCTACATAATGAAAGTGCTAGAAAACAATATAAAAGGAGAAAGGTGGTGCCTTCGGGACCTTTACCGTATAGCTAACTTGAAAACTCCAAAGGTTTGGGGCAGGATGGCGCTTGAGAAGATAACCGTAGTATTGAAAATAATCCTTGTTTAATACTAAGATGCTAATGCTAATGTGTTTAGTTGCTTTGAAAGGAGTAGGTTTTAGACTTTAGGTGATAATTGATTATTTAATTGTAAATTTCTGCATAGTAATGGTATAATGTTGTGTTATTGAAATAAATGAAATGAGGGGGGTATTTATAGGAGAAGGGTGAAGAATGGCCGGATTCTAGAAGAATTTAGGGTAAATATTGGGAAGATTGCACAAAAATCCGAGCCAAAAATAACTTTGCACGTAAAATGACTCTGGCGCATGGCGCCCAACCCCGGCGCTAGACGCCTATACTGACTTCTGAAAAAGTGACTCTGGCTCTATACAGAATCATGCTTCTGTTTTGGTGTTCATGCCGCCCAGGTTCTGGCGCTACACGCCGGGTTCTGGCGCCTAGCGCCTGAAGTGGATTTCGACAGGGTTTTATTTGCCTTTTTCTGTTTATGCGGAATATTGCTAATCTTATTTTAGGCATTTAATAAACTCGTACATCACTCTAAATATTCCGGAAATATGAAGAAAAGAAGAGATTAACCCTTCGCCAAGCAACATTTAATTAAATACATAAATACATAATTAAATGCATATATTTTTTTTGGGTAAATAATAAAATATATTGAATTACCAAAACAACATTCTTACATACCATTTTCTCTTCCTTACACTACACTTACCACTAGAATCAAACAACTAAACTAGCTAATACAACTTAAAAAACCAATTCCTATCATCACTACTTAGTTTCTTGGGCAGCATCCGAGACATTCGAGCAAGTACTTCAGCCTTGACCCGTGGACACAGCAGTTCTGGCCTAAGTAGCTTCTTGTTCCACAAACAATCATTGCGAGCTAACCATATTTGATACAGCAAGGCATTAAAGACAACACTGAGAATTTTCTTCTTTTTAAACGACCCTTTATCTCTTCTGAATATGCATCTCCAGATCCTTACAGCATCATAAGACAAAATTGTCAAGCCCAGCCACCCTTTGATCATCTCACAACATTTTCTACTGTAGTCACAGTTAAAGAAAATATGCTGACTTGTTTCAATTTCTCTACCACACAGGCAACAGGTATCATCAATATTCACTAACCATTTCTTCAATTTCTCCCTTGTCTGCAATTTGTTCAATACAAACAACCACGAGATAAATTGATGTTTTGGTTGAGCTAAACGATTCCATACATATTTATCTCAGTTAACCTTCTCACACACTGGCTGCAACCAGTCATAGCCAGAAGCAATGGAATATACACCTGTATTAGCATGCTTCCAATTACTTCCATCATAACCCAGTCTAAATTTCTCCTTCAGAGCACATATTTTTCTCCAAACCCAACTAGCTTGAGAATTGCATGTGTAACTCCACCAATCCCTCTCCTGAAGATAAATCTGATGCACCCATTTAACCCACAATGTATCTGCCTTATTGGCTACAAACCAAACATATTTCCCCATTGATGCTTCATTCCATAATGCACAGTTTTTCACTCCCAAGCCACCATGTTTCTTTGATTTGCAAATGAATTCCCAAGCTACTGGTGGACTCCTTCTATACACTGCCTTCCCATCCCACATATAGTTACGACATATATCTGTAACTTTCTTTATAACTGCAGAAGGTAGTAAAAACACAGATGCCCAATAAGAATGCAATGTCATCAACACACTATTCACAAGTTGCACTCTCCCTGCATAAGTCAGATGTTTAGCTCCCCAAAATCTAATCTTTGCTATCAATTTATCCACCAAAACATCACACTCTACCACTTTAAGCCTTGTTGGAGAAATTGGCACACCCAAGTATTTAAATGGTAGTTCTGCTACACAAAACCCTGAAGCTTCTGATAGATTCCTCACTGTATCCTCAGGCATATTGCAACAATAAATGGCAGACTTTGAAGAGTTTGCTCTAAGACCTGAGGCTTCAGCAAATGTTGCTAGACCCCTCATGATTAACATCACAGAAGAATAGCTGCCATGACAGAACATCAATAAATCGTCAGCAAAACATAAATGAGACAGCTTCAAGGAGGCACACTTGGGATGAAATTTGAAACCCTCCAATGAACTCACATGGATCATTAATCTTGATAAATATTCCATGCATATCACAAAGATAAGAGGAGAGATAGGATCTCCTTGCCTGTGGCCTTTCTTACCAAGGAAGAAACAATTCAATGTGCCATTTATCACTATTGAATAATATGGAGAAGTAATACACATCATCACCCATTTTACAAACTGCTCAGGAAAATTCAAAGCCTGCAACATTTCCTCAACAAAAGCCCACTCAACTGAATCATAAGCTTTTCTCAAGTCAATTTTTAAAATACATCTTTCAGATGTTGTTTTCCTAGAGTATTGACTAATTAAGTCTTGACAAACCATGATATTCTGCACAATACTTCTCCCAGCAACAAATGCACTCTGACTATTACTAATAAGAGATGGCAGAACCTCCCTTAATCTAACACACATGAGTTTTGATATGCATTTATAGATTACAGAACAGCATGAAATAGGTCTATATTCAGTAACTGACCTGGGATGATTGAACTTTGGAATGAGTGAGATAGAAGTAGCATTAATCTGTTTCAGTAATCTTCCATTTTTGAAGAAGTCCAAAACTGCATCAATAAACTCCTCCCCCACAATGAGCCAAGCATCTTTAAAGAATTGTGAGCTGAATCCATCTGGTCCTGGTGCTTTATCTCCAGCAATATCAAACAAGGCCTCTTTAACTTCTTTCCTTGTAAAAGGAACACACATCTTCACTCTCATTTCTTCTGTCAGTATATTTCCTTTTCTAACAATCCCCACATTCACTGAACATCTTCTAGTTGTAGATGTACCAAGGAGACCTTGATAATACTTCACAAATGCTTCAGAAACAGCTTCATGTGTATTACAAAACTGTCCCTCTTCATTATGAATAGTATGGATAGCATTCAACTGTCTTCTCCTCTTAATGGAACTATAGAAAAAGGCAGTATTGCTATCACCCTCCTCTAACCAATGCAGCTTACTTTTTTGTTTCAGAAAACTTACTCTAGCAGATATTGCTAGCTTAAACTTTTCTGAAATCAAAATTTCTGTATTCACCAACTCAGCATTAGTTGGGTCATCTCTTAACTTTTCCTGACATTCAAGCAATTCAACTTCAGCCATTTTCACAGCTTTATCAATGTCCCCCCAGCCTTCATTGTTGAACTTCTTGAAGACTATCTTTAATCTTTTCAATTTCTGCACAAGTACATACATAGGAACCCCAACAATAGGATCTCTCCAGCTCTCTTGTACTTTCTCAATGAAACTGGGCCATTTACTCCACATATTAAAGTATTTAAAAGGCCTTTGTCCATTATAATCAACTTTTTGACAATTAATTATAACTGGACAATGATCCAAAACACCTTCAGGAAGAAAGCAGACAGATGTATTTGGGAATTGTACACTCCATTCTGCATTAGCCAGTACTCTGTCTATCTTGCTATATACTCTCTTCCCCCCTTCTTGCTTGTTGTTCCAAGTAAAGAAAGAGCTAGTAAATTTCAAATCTACTAACTCACACTCTACTAAACACTCTCTGAACTTCTCCACTTCTTTAATGCTCACTGGACTCCCAATTCTTTCATTCAAATGCAGGACATTATTAAAATCTCCACACACTACCCATGAACCTGTGATGCTATTACTAATAACACAGAGATCTCTCCATAATGGTTCCCTCTCCATATCATCATTAAAAGCATACACAAAAGTACACTCAAAATTTACATTAGTAGCAATTATAGTAACACCACAATGTATAAATTGAGCAGACATTTTCTTCACATCAACATAAACAATATTTGGTTTCCATAATAACCAGATCCTACCATTCTTATGATAACTACTATTAGTAGTAATACTCCAACTATCATAAAATTAACAAATTTTATTATAATTACTATTTTTAACTCTAGTTTCTAAAAGGCCAGCTAAACAAACTTTATTATTATCTAAAAAAGTATGAATACTTTCTTGTTTATTTATGTTGTTTAGCCCCCTTACATTCCAACAACAGATATTATTCATGATGAGATAACTGTTGTTGTTCAACAGCTTTCTCTTTCAAACCAACACCATTCTTATCTTTTTGTTGTATAACATCAATTTCAGGTATGATATCAGGAATACCCACAGTAACAGAAGAAATTACCTCATTTGCCACTTTCTCCAAGACAGCAAAATTATTTGAGTGGGAAACAGGGTTCAAATTCTGCAACTGCTGTCTATTACTACCACTCTGAACTGCTTGAAAGCCCTCCTTATAATTCTCAAGATCTCTTCTCGATATTACTCTATTGATTTCATTCACAACTTGAACATGAGTACCCTGAACTACTTCATCATTCTTATCACTATTTCCATGGTCAACTTCGGAGTTAGTGACATTTTTCATCTTGTTCCTGCACTCACTACTATCATGTCCAAATTTGAAACAAATATGACACAAGGTTGGTTTCCATTCATAAAAGACTCTCTGTACAACAAGGACACCCTTCTCATCTTTAAACTCTATGTTCTCCTCAAATTCCTGATTCAAAGATACTTCCACCAAAACTCTGGTATACTGCATACGTTCCTTGTTGGATGTTGCTCTATCTGCTTTAACAGGCTTTCCAACCAAGCTTGCTATCTTCATCAACGATTTCCCCCAAAACTTAATATCCAAATTAGGAAATTGTACCCAAATTGGAATATTCTGAAGATCTTCTGATTTCAAATCAATCCCTTCTGACCATGGCTTCATTATCAAAGGCTTCTTGTCAAAATTTTGCATACCCAACTCAAGAGCCTTATCACGCCCTTCAACTGAATGAAAACGAATCATAAAAACCCCTTTAGGTAAGATCTTAATCTTATCTAAACCAAATTTCCCCCAAATTCTCTTAAAATACCCTTCCATCACAGTTATTGGAGGATTAGCACCCAAAACAAAAGCAACAATAGCTGATTTCTAGTAATCAATTTCATCACAAACATTTTCAGGCAATAATTGCATCATACCTTCTGATTTATCAAACCTATCAATAGGGGGATTAATAGGTTGTTCCACTGTTTCCTTGAACAACGATCTCCACTTCGAATTATCATGACCTTCACTATTAGGATTCTGCTGACGTTGTACTTCATCCGCCCAAGACAACGGAGTGTCTTTCTAAAGAACATCATGGAGAATACTAACCGGAGAGAGAATTTGTTGTTGTTCTAAGCTAGGTGTACCAGCTACAGACGAACTACTATCAAAACTTAATGGAATAACACCTTAGACTTCAGCAACTGATTTGGTTTTCTGAGCATCACTAGTTTGGGGAACCCTAAAACCATTCGAAAACTGATTCTGCTGATTCGATTCAGATCTGCCACCTCCATAACCTCTATTTCCTATACCTCTTCCACGTCCACGACCTCTTCTTGCCATGGCATCCGTAAGGAGGAAATCATACAGGAAAGAGAACGCAAAATCGTTGAAGAAAATCGCCTTTTTTCGGGAACTTTCTCTCTCTAGACTCTCTATTAATAACACTGTTTTTATTTTAATTAAATGCATATTTAAGTAATTAAATATTAAATGGGAAAAGGCTAGTGGATTGGGCTTGTTTTGTGGGCTGATTTGAAAGGCTAACTAATTAATAATTAGGCCATTGGGCTAATACTAATTAATCAGAACGGGCTATACTATTATTAATGTTCCAAATGACAATTAATAATTGATCGGGTTTAGGAATCGACTTCAACTTCTTTCTCAAGCACCGGTGCACCCAATTTAATAGAGTTTCAAGCTATCCGACGGATATAAGGTTGGGGAATTTCGTCATTAGGCATGGCAATACCCCGTACAAAATACGGTATCTACAGGAGCCCCCACTTTAGCCGAGGTCGAGGGCGAAGGGTAAAGTATTGCCATTGTTTTCGAGTCGGGACATGCAATGCATATGCAACAGTATAATCGTGCAAGTTAGCATAGTGTACATACCTCGGTGTTGATTGCTAAGAACGTTGTAAGTACTCGTCTTAAAGCACAAAAGACAAGACAAGCAAAAGCACAAATGCATAATAGTATATAAATGCAAAGAGGGTTAGGAAAAGAACATTGTAAAAAATGCACTTAATTCCTAGTTTGCTAATTTTATTGTTTGCTAAATGTTCGAATGCAAGGAGCTCTTCTCGCAAGTGAACATGATTACTAAAAGTTGCTTATTTGTTTAAGTGTTCGTCAACACTAATTGTTAAAGTCAAGGAAAATGCATTTCATTTCCAGGACTGCTAAATTCATAGGGGAAGCATCACCCATATGAAGAATGACTTCTACTATTGTAATAAAGTCATTGTTTGCTAAAGTCAAGTATAAGGCTTAAGGAATGCATTTCATCCCTACTAAAGGTCAAGTATAAGACCTGCTAAAGGCCAAGCATAAGGCCTGCTATTCCACATGTGGTCGCGATTCACAAGGGAAGTTTCTAAACAAGATAAACTTGTTCTCGGGGTTGTTCAATATAGAATGCTTTTCTATATGAAATAATATATTTCCCATCGCTACAAGCCTGCCAGGTGGCACGATGGTCCCTACGCCCCTCAACATTTCTAAGGGCGCATGAAGCCATCCAATATTTTGCTGGGCTTTGGCCTTATTTTATTTTTGTATTAAATCCATATTTATCTTCTTTTTTTTTTTGCTCTTTTCTTCTTTGTCTAATCTGTGCTCTGACTCCGAAACCAAATTTATGCTCAAGCTATTAATGAGGTGAAACAACAACAACAACAACAACAACAACAACAACAACAACAACAACAACAACATTACCACCTTACATCATGATGCGTAGCATCAGGCAGGAGGAACTAGGTCCATTCTGTGAAGATGACTAAGTTCGGAGGAACCAGGTTCAAGCA
>ONZK01003353.1:0-11265 GCA_900322385.1 Pharnaceum exiguum
GGGGGGTTGTTGTCGTTAGCTATAGGGACTGTGATGCCATAATTAGTTTCTCATTACTGTGGATCAGTTGCTGGATGTGATATGCCTGAGTGGATGTTAGGCTGAATGAATTTTCTATGTTTCAGATGAAAAACAATTACCAGTTAGAAAAGGAGGAGATTAAGAAGATTGTACATACAGGAAGTTTCAGTACTGAAGCTTGTGCTGCAACTGCTGGGACAGCTTTAGTATTCGGGTATGTTTCATTACTCCTGTCCTCAAGAGTGGTTTTCAATGTTATTACTTCATATATTTCTACCTTGCCTCTTCCCCGTCTGTTCATGTTGTACCTTCAATTGTCATGATGTTGCTGTTAAACCCTCAACCTCTATGTTATTTGTGACTTTAATTGTCATGATATTGCTGCTACTTACTCGGGATAGTGGAGGGTTGGGTCGTAGTCTTGTGTTACCTCCTTTCTCTCCTGTAAGAATCTGCCTGCTCTCATCCTGTTTTCTGTTTCATGTGATAAAACAAACGCATCAAGAGAACAAAGATGAAAATAGTGCAAATTTCTTTTTCCTACTATCTTATTATTCCATCCCTGGTGCAGGTATGTCTTGGGGTGGCGAGGTGGGAAGTGGTATGCAAATAGGAAGTTCAGGAGGGAACAGATGAAATTATTGGGACAGATTACGCCTAGGAGATGGAGATTACGATTCCCTAAAAGGCCAGATTTTCAATTCATCAGAATACCATTGATAAGAAGCAAATCGTCAAAGCCCACAATCAAGAGTTCAGAAGTATTACAGAAAGATAGACCACCAACTGGTAAAGAGACGGAAAATTCAGAAGCATTGCCGAAAAATAGGCCGGCCAATAGTAAAGAACTCACAAACCATGTTAACTCTGTACACTTGCATAGAGATGCCTAAGCAAAGGTAGTCATTAGTTAAAACATCAGGGAATTGAGGAATTATGCCTTTGTGTACCCAATTTTTGTCCTGCAGTAAATAGGCCGTATTTGCTCACCATTTGCTCCCACGCCTCCATATTTGGTCGTCACATTCTTTCTTCATTTTATTCTTGTGTTATTATGAACGAAGTCACAGGTTCTGGTACTATTTTAGGTCAAAGAGCTCATCAATTGTAACATTGCATGGAGTATTTATGCAAGGCTTAATTATTCTTTTTCTGTCCAAGGTTAAAGGACCTAAATCACCACGAACTCTAGCTGTAAATTAAGAATTGATCTTCTGTGCACGCAAATTTACAGAGAACTTGCAACTCCACTTTTAGCACTTGAATTTGCATTCAGTGGAGTGGCCTTTTTCCTTCTTTTTTTAATTTTGTTTTTAAAGCTGCTTTCACACTTCCTGTGATATTTTACTGGTGGTGATCCTGATACGCATCCAGTCTGTATAATCATGATTTTTTGTTAGTGTCATAGTACATCTGTTTTCTCTGGAGATCCCTTATATAGTTACTACAAGTTGTAAAATCCTAATGTCGTTTGTTTGGGTAAACGTAGAATTTTGGCCGTATCAAAACTCACATGCATTACAGTGAAATATGGAGGACACTTTTGTGGCTCGGGTACAATCACAAGTTCTTCCTGTTTTATTCATTTGAGCAAGGGAAAACTTTTGGTCCCACCAGTCCACTGATTGACAAAAATTCTGCCATTCATTTTTGAGTCACATGCTGGATTCTGAGCGTTTGCACCATCTGGTAGCTATTATATGTCTTTTTTCAACTATCAAAATGAGATGGTTACCTGATGGTTGTCCCAATAGTTAAGAAAACTTGACATTACATTCTTGTCACCTTCCAATATGGCTAGCATCCCGAGTTTAATACTCCTGTTATTCTTCGTCTTTGAGCAAGTTGTTGGAGTGAGAACGAGGTTGATTACCTATGGGAATTTTGCTGCCCCATCTTCTGGAAATGGCATCTGCAAACTGATGGTGGAGTCAAAGGGTTACTTATGTGAAGAGCACACAGTTAAAATTTAGAGCCTTCTACATGCTTTCCTTGTTTGCATTTTCTTATGTTAAATGTGATAAACATTTTGGACTATTTCTGTGAATTCAGGTGACAACAACAGATGGTTACATAATCAGCTTACAGAGAATTCCTAAGGGTTTGACAAACGTTTCGTCGACTAACGATAGACCACCAGTTCTTTTGCAGCATGGAGTTCTGATGGTTCAGTCTTGTTTCCCTTTTCCATCTGTTATTCACATTACCATTCCAACCCAAATGTTGTTCATAATGACCTACTAACTCAGGATGGAGTTACTTGGCTACTTAACCCGCCGGACCAGTCACTGGCGTATATTCTAGCAGACAATGGTTTTGATGTTTGGATAGCCAACTCTCGTGGCACCCAATATAGTCGCGGCCATACTACTCTCAGCTATGATGACCCTGTACATTTCCTTCCCATGTCTTTTCAGAAATAGGTTTCCATAATTCTTTTGGTCGAAAATTTGTTTATGTAATTGGCACCGCACTGTGTGTAGGCATACTGGGATTGGTCATGGGATGAGCTAGTTGCATATGACCTTCCTGCAGCAGTTGAGTATGTGTTTGAACAGTCTGGGCAGGAACTGCACTATATTGGCCATTCACAGGTAAAACCTTTTACTTTCTGTTTGCATTTTCATCCCATTATTACTCTGTTGTAGATGGTTTGCATCCTTTCAAAAAAATAGATGGATAGATGGTTCATGTTACTGAACTGACTGCAGGGAACTTTGATAGCTCTGGCTGCCTTTTCCAAGAGACAACTGCTGGACAAAGTGAAGTCAGCTGGTTTGCTCAGTCCGATCGCTTATCTGAGTAGAATTACATCCCCACTAGCAAGAAATGTTGTAGAGAATTTCATCAGTGAAGTACAGACACAGCATTTTGTTTTTCCTTTTGTTTCGTGACTATTTGGTTTGCCATTTTTACCTCAGACCATTAGACTTTTTGAGACTAATTCACTCTTCTGGACAGTTGCTGTACTCGTCTGGACTTTATCAGTTCGTACCTCGCGGGTGAGTACTTGTTGTTTTCATCAAAGCTTTGCATTTGTTTTCTTTGTTTCAATTAGCAAGCTGAGGGTGCAAGTCAGATGAGTTTGACAGAATTCAGACACGAAATTCTTGTAGTAGGTTACTAATGTCATAGAGTCAGAGACATTAAACTGCATTTGTTACATTATTATGTCTGGTTAAAGTAAAGTTCACAAGATCTTTCTTTTCTCCTGTTGTGACTGAGCAGTGAGCCTGTAGTTAACCTCTTGAAAGCTTTATGCAAGAAGCAGGGGATCCAGTGTGCGGATTTGTTCACATCTTTCACAGGTACAATGCTGAGTAAGCTCATCAGAGCTGTTAATTATCTGAATGCAATTGAATGCAAGCTGAAGAAGATCATGATAAATGCAGGTGAAAATTGCTGCCTCAGCAAGCCAACAGTGTCAGTGTTCCTGGATCACGAACCTCAATCAACCGCTACCAAAAACATGATCCATTTGGCTCAGAGTAAGAAGTCCTTCACCATTTTTTTCTTTGGGGAACAAAAAGGCAGTTTTTTTTTGTTTTCCTGAAGTTACATGATTAAAAGGCTGATGTAATTCATGTAAATACTGTTTGTTCTTCATCTTCGATCTGTAATGAATATCTCTTACAGTGGCAAGAGATGGGACACTAGCAATGTATGACTATGCAGTCAGAGATAAGAACGTTGAACGCTATGGACAGCCTAAACCTCCAGAATACAACTTGACAAACATTCCAAATGATTTCCCACTCTTCCTTGCTCATGGAGGTCGAGACGCTCTTTCTGACGTTGATGATGTGCACTTCCTGCTCGAAGGACTGAAAGATCATGACAAGGACAAGCTTTTCCTTCAGTTTGTGGCGGATTATGCGCATGCTGATTATGTAATGGCTATCAATGCAAAGCAAATAGTCTATGATCCTCTCATTGCTTTCTTTAGGTCCAATAGTGACTAGTGATTATTGCTCTAGCATTGCTCTTCTTTGGTATCAACCAGTCAACTCTCTTGTACAAGAACTTAGGGCACAGGAGATAGAACGAAAGCTGGATAAATAACTGTTCAATTTTGGTGACAAAGATGATGATAACTAGTTGTAATTTGTTCTTTGTTGAACAGAGATTACTATAGTTGCTACATCACTTCACATGCCCTGCGATTAGTGTGGAGACTTGCACCGCCGCTCCTCAAAAGTATTCAATAAAAAATATCCTTATCAGCGGGAAATTAACAACCTTATCAGCCACAGAAACAGCGAGGAAGAAAAGGTTGCGTTTTTCTACCATTTCCACAGTTAGAGCCACAGAGATCAAGCAATAGTAAGATACTAAGATCAACATAGGGCATAGGCCGCCGGTGCATGGCAAGCCAGCTTAACAGTTAACAGAGTAAGCATCCCAAAGAAGATAGATGCACCGGTGATCAAACTGGACGGGGAAATGTACATAACTTTTGCCAGCCTATCATGTTCTCCCAATACATGAAGCCATGAAGTATCAAGCTGAAACATGTTTTTCGACCGCACTATGTCAAAAAATTCATGAATAAGCTACCTCCTTTACAAAAAACCAAAAAAAAAAAAAAGCTACCTAAGGGAAACCTAGTTACAGTCTAATTACGTTCAATCAGGGCACCAATTACCTATGTTTTGGTTCTCTAAACAGAATGGTTATATTGACAAAGAGCTGAGCTGTCATAAGTTAATCGCTTTGACTGTCTTCACAAAGTGTCCGCGGAGAAATGTCAATCACCTAAGAAGTTCATCAGAAAAACGGATGCATCAGCATATATATGTGTAGAAGACCAAACAAGTGTCATTAAACTAAACATAGAAAAGGTTACGTCCACAACAACACCGCATTGATCATGGCACCAACATTAAAGCCGCTAGCAACACCACAGTCAACCCGAAACACTCAAAGTAGTCCCAAAACAGCCCCATTTAACCTGACAGCAACCATCCTGAACCCCTTCGTGCCGGAACCCCACAAGGCAACCTAAACCAACCCAACAGACAAAACACTAACGACCCAACCAACCCCTGGAAGCCAAACCAACACCAGTAACAGAACCATTGACAAAAACAAGAACATTGTAAAACAGAACAATAAGTAAAGTTGTAAGGAAGTTAAATAAACCTTTTGAGTAAAGACTTTACATCCTCTGCAATTGTAGGGCTATCAAGGAATAGATCTCCGGATTCTCCCAAATCAACTGCTTCCATGTCAAAGTCTTTAAGGCCACCATACCCATCCCACTCAAACCACCTCTTAGAAATCTGCTCCTTTCTGAAACATGTTAGGTGATCTTCCTCTTCCATTGAGTCAGCAGCAACCAATCTGTATGTATAGACCTTCTTCTGCTGACCAGGTCTAAAGGCACGACCTATTGCTTGGCGTGACACTGATGGATTCAGATGAACATCCAAAATTATGACACGCGACGCCCCCACAAGAGAAATACCCTCACCACATGCTTTGATTGACCCAAAAAAGACCTTGGCATCAGGGGAATTGTTGAAGTGGTCCATATAAATCTCTCGTTGCTCTGCAGATGTGTCACCAGATATCATGAATATCTCTGTGCCCACAGACCAACCCTTTTTTTGTACAGTCAACCGCTCCAGGAACTTCAAAGGCAACAGATACTGGCTAAAGACTAACAACTTTTCACCAACGCATTCACACAACATCAGTAGGTTAAAGAAAAATTTCGCTTTTACTCCATCCCGCAAATTGATCTTTTCAATTAGCTCATCTAATCTCTCATCAGAAGGTAGTGAATACCTTTCCACACCAGATTTACTATCAGAAAACTGCTTCAGCCTTGGGTGTGTAAACAGAGCACAACCTACAGAACTTCTCTTGAACTTCCTTTTCTCTACCTTATTCAGCTTTTCTACCTCAAACTTCTGTCTGGGGCTCAAACGAAGAAGAACAGTGAAGTCCACATGACCTGGGAGGTCATCTAGGAAATCACCCTTGTAATAGTGAAGAACCTTGCTAGTCATCTCCCTTAGGTCCTTGATGACAGCCTCCTTCCTCTTTGAATCTTCATCCTGCTGAAGAGTGTATTCAACAAGGTCATAAAAGATGCTTTCCCCAGTCCCTTGCAATTGTTTTCTAAACCCAGAGAATTGCCCTCGACTCAAGATACGCGTCTTTACACTTCTAGACAGGTCAAGCTTCATGAATTTGGGGCGAACCAAGTTTAGAATGTTGAACACCTCCTTGACATGATTCTGATACAGAGTACCAGATAAGACAACCTTTCTAGGAGTGTGAACCTTAGCAAGAGAATTGAGCACATCAGTGTCTTCATTTCTTGGAGTGTGCCCTTCATCCAAGATTAGAATAGATGGACACCTCAGAAGAATATCTTGACAGCTTTTAGTTGTCTTGCAACTGCTGTTATCAGTTACAATAGCAGAGAACTGCATATAGCCCAAGAACAAAATGCTCCTCTTGTCTACCCATTGATTCAGGACTTCCAACTGCTGAATTCTACTATCAGCCTTTAAAGAGTAGAAATCTAGCAATAGAAAATTTTCCACCTGCCATCTTATGAACTCCCTTTTCCATGTCGAGAGAATACCCTTCGGCAGCACAACCAATGGCCTAGCATCTGGGTACAGAGCCAGGAAACTCTGCATGAAACTGATGATCATGAATGTTTTACCAGATCCAGGAGCATGGGCCAAGATGCAACCACCAGGATTTTCGGTTATCAAGTTGCTTACTAAGAAATTGAAGCCTTCTACTTGGTGAGGCTTCATTTGCTTCTTATGTCGAGGATGAGGACAGATCTCAGTGACAGCAAAGTCATGTCCTGACAGCTTAAGCCCGCTAATATTAAACCCAACATCATCATTTTCTCTGCCAGATCGTGACTCAGAACGATAACTTCTCAGCCGAGATGCCTTTGGAGTCAACACAGAAGATTACAAACAGAAAGAACAAATGTTATAAATCAAGCCACAAAACTTCACATACGAGTAATAGAAAGGACTGGAAAATAAAACTGAAGCAACATATGGAAAGAACAGATGCACAAGTTTGCAAATCAGTCCCCATACTGCAAAGAGGCCGGAGGTAGTACAAAAATATGATAATATTCCATCAATTACACAAGTATACCCGCAACTGTCACAAAATAAATAAATCCAAAAACTGAAGGAGGCCATTATTACATGCCATTCACTGATTCAAAAGATTCTGCAGCATGAGTTAAAAGATGGTTAGTGCACAGTAAAATGGATAATTTTGAGTCCATCCAGAGGAAATTTCATTTGAAGCCTTGTTAGATGATATCTTTGAAACCAACACAACAATCTATTTACCAAGACTGGAAAAGGGTGGAAAATGGCAGGAAAAATTCTTCAAAGGGACGGGGGACGGATACCGCCGCACACACTGCAAATACAACTCCTAGTCTATAATAATAATAATAAATAAAGAGAAAACCCGGAGAGAGAATGTGGACTAACTACTTTTACAATAACAATTTTTCATGACATGACAATATCTCATTGGTCGATAGAAGAGCTACTTATTTAGTACGTCTTAATTATAGAAAAAGTATTGACTTCTAAAAAAATAGGCCAAGAAATCTTAAAAGAAAACCTAAAAGCAACTTTGAAAAAAATTTAGACAGCGACAACCGACAAGCAGATTAGGCCAATTTCCGCGTCATCGCATCCAATTCAGCAATCGCGACCGAGGTTTAAAACCATGCATAGATATCTAACAGGGTAAACTGCCCTGAAGAAGCATAATACATTCAAAAATAACACCCTATCTTTGGCCCCAAATTATTATATGGAGTCGTTCATGGGAACATATGACACAAAAAAGTATCATACATATCACCAAAAAATGATACATTTTAGTTTAAAGTATACCTTGATGTATTGGAAATCGAAAATGGTCTCAATTGCCCTTTGAATGACTCCACAGACCCGACAGACATAACCAAGATCATCTTTGAGGACAAAGGAGTGATCACAGCCCTCATCTACTGGTGAATGATCATCAGACAGTTGATCACCTGTAACCCCCTACCAAGAAATGCACAATCAGAAAATTTACATACAAGGTAATCAAACAAGATAAAAAAATCAGACAGGAATTTCATACTATAAAGGTTATATAATAGGAAAATAATTTAGCCAACAAAAGAAAATCAAACCAAAACAGAAAAGCAAAACGTAACAGAGAGGAAGAAAGAATCCCTCTAACCAGAAAAACTACACAGGAAGAAGGGTATTGCAACATTTTGTAGCACAGTTGTACATTTGACAAACTCAATGAAAAACCCAAGAAAGGAAACACTATCTCAACTGAAGCTCGGAAGAGACCCCATTCAAAGCCGAATCTTAAAGCCTTAAGACTATCATCTCCAACTCTCTAGGAAAGCAACTTGAGAAAGAAAAATTTTCAATGCAAGTCAATAAGTTTATATTCCAAACTTTAAAAGTCTAGAAGAATGAGTGAACTTATTGAGCAGCTATTCTTAAACCAGGAGGTGTGTGCCCATCTATTTGCAGATAAATTTCTCCTATGTTAGTCTGCTACTATCCTAACCTGAAGTGTCCCATAGCCAATGAGTATGACAGCACACATGACAGCAAAAAAATGTTCATACCAATTGGTTCCATAAGATTCTAGGACCCTATCATATACAGTGAATTTCATTCCAAGATGGATGTTGTCAATATTAATTTACTTATTAAGATCATTGTGTAATTTAAAATTATTTTTAGGAGTTCAAATTGGAACTGTGTTAACTTAACTTCGGAATAATGTACTTAATACTATTTCACTCATTATGCTCTTGAATCGGTATATTTACAGCCATAGATCTAACTATTTTACAGTTGTAACTTAGTATCCTAACATCTTGGACCGGAGGATCTGACACTAGGACTAGTAACATATAGTACCCATGTCATCAAGTCCAACAAACATAGAGTAAGGCCACAAAACAACGAAATTTATTCATCCTACATAATATATCTTCCTAGTTCAGCAATAAAATTTCGACATCTAGAGGAACATGACAAAGGTTCTCTCTCAAAACATCATCTGTTTTTCAAAACAGGGTACGGATGCATACATCTGACCTTCTCCCCCCCACCCCCTCCTCCCCCTTCTCCGCCACAACTTCCCGAACCTCATGGTATGGGACTTACATCGACAAGTTGTTGTTGTACTTTAATCCCATGCTTGCCGGTGCTCTGACCTTGAATGGGAGATCTAAAACACATGGCGGCGACAGGTGTACAATTCTTATCACAGTGCACAGCACAACAACAGAAAGGAGAAAAATGATTCATTGAAAAGACAAAGGTCAACAAAATTGTGCACCACCAACGAAGAACAACCGAAGGACCCTGAAGAATATGAGAAAATTCGTACCTTGGTGTTAACTAGTGCCACATTCATTTCATTCCATATCTCTGATATTTCATCATCTTCGAAGGGAGAAGCATTTCCTTCCTCGGAGAAATCATCATCAACACCAGCATAAAGACCTTCGTCTTTTGGCTTATTAACTCTCTCATCTTCTTCTTCGGAAGCTTTCGACTCTGAGCAAGTATCAAACTATATATTTGAACGGTTGAGGAGAAGATACACCAAGTCAGCTAGATGATGCTTTGAAAATATCATGATACACAGTGAAAGAAATGTGTTATTATAGTTTGGATTACACAAAAGCCAGCCATAACTGTAAAAAAGAGGCAAAGCAAAAAAAATTAAAAAGTTAGAACAAAGTTTGGATTGTATGGGTTTGGTATGATTCTTGATAAAATGTGTTTGGTTATTTTATCGGTGGGTTTACATTGTAGTAAGAAATTTGATATCAAAAGGTTTCATTTTAATGCCTTTCGGAAATTGGGGGTTTCAAAAGTAGGGGTTCGAGGATAGGGATTAGAATTTTTGAAACCAAACTTCAAGAACAGGTTTGGGATGCAAACCAAGAGTACAGTTGAAGTTGCATTCCAAACGAGGGATCCATTGAAATCATGCATGTATAAGTCAAGTTTGTGTCAGTTCAACCCCTTCAACTAATGTAATCACTGAGTGAAACATTGCCTTCCCAGAACCAGGTCATAAAGGTCAACCAACCTAACCCTAAAGCTACCATCAAAGAATATCCTCAAATCCATAACAACTGAACACACATTTTAACATTTTTCATCAGCAGTGAGGTCCGTGAATGATATTCTTGCTAGTGCAAAGTGTAACGAAGTACAAGTCAGACAAACAATGTCGTTATTGACAAAATCACAGTTCCAAAGCAGGATAAGGTTGCACTCACGAGCATCTTCTAGAATTGATTTTGCTATAAATGAGGTATTAATCTTGACATTGAAACATTTTTCTTATTCTGGGATCCACACCAATAAAGTAAAATATAGACATTCATGTCTAAACAGGAAAGAGATTTAAATCACAGCAAGAGACTTCAACCAGAACTTACACATCAGAATGAACCCAGGACATTTGAGTATGGTTTAAATCAAGGACAAGACAACACACATATACACCTTAATGAGCGGAAGTAAGATGACTTCATACCAAATTCAGAGGCAAGGTAAAAGGCTTAAGATAATTTATATTGCTGTGACCAGATGCAATGCCAAAATAAAAAGTAGTGGGAATGTGGTAAGCTTCAGAGGGAATTCTTGAGGAGAAGCACACAAGTGCACACCAATAACTCATCCAACTGTAACTAACAGCACAAAAGAGTTTCTCTACACGACTAAATTGACATGTAAAAGACAGTTCCTGGAAAGTGGAAGAAGATGCACAAAAGCTAACCGGCAAGTTCTCTGTTTGTGGTCCAATAGGAGGTTTGGGACAGGAAATCCCTTCGAACTGATCCAAGGGTCTTCGATCTCCATCATCTTCATCAGAATCAAGGATCACAATATTAACAGCAGAACAGGAAGAATTAACTGGTGTTGTGGCCTGACTGATCTCTAAATCGACAACTTCTGAACTCACAGAGCCCAATTGCCCAACCGGATCATTCTTTGCATGTACTGCTGTAAATTCCACATCAGGATGCAGTATCATAAACGAATTAAACCTCTCCATCATGCGTTCAACTAGTGCTTGGAGAACCTCAGTCACACTTCCATAATTTCCTTCCTTGATGTTTTGCAGTAAAACTGGTATGCCAAATGGCTCAGCTAAATCACCAATGCCACTATTTTCTCCTTCTCCATTGGACAA